>VDFB02138199.1:0-19921 GCA_007258455.2 Sequoia sempervirens
CAAATTTTACATGCAAGAGAAAGATAAAACATCAAAGTACCCAAAGAAAGGAAGGTTGCAACACAGAGAAAGCCAAAAAAGGATAGCAGCCACCAACCAAGAGCTAGTAAAGGCTAGCAAGAGACCAGCACAAAAAACAACCAAAGCTACCGTAATGACTTTAAAGTCTCTACAACCTCAACTTCAAGGTTGCACATCTCCTAGGTGCCCTTTCTCAGAGCCTGCATCTCCTAAGGTGAAGACTCTGCCTTTCTCTTTAGGTAAGCTCTAGTCCTCTTCGAGGGGCAGTCATCCTCTTTCTTACTTTTCTGCTTGTTAGCTTCCAAGTCCACAACCAGCAACCCCTGATGGGTATTTTCCATCTTCTCAACCATTGTGCTCAAGATAGTAGCATTTTGTTTCACAACTCTGTGGTTATGCTCCATGATAGTTCTCATAGTCTCCTTTATTTTTCCAATTTCTGGACTTCCAGATGCTTAACCTTATTCTCATTATCCTTTTTCATCTTGTCTGTGAGCTCAACATTTCTTTGAAGGTGCTCAACCATTGACCTCATCTCTTCCTCATTCCATGAAACCCCAGTAGTATTTTGGGATGCACCTTTAGCCTCAACATAGAGTTTAATGTTTTACAAGGTGTAGAAATAACGGTTTCACAAGTAGAATAGAGTGATATTCTCTGTGATGTAAGTCTCTTTGGACTAGAAATCTTTAGATGATAAAGAATCTAAAACTGTGGCATCAACTATAGAGAGAAGGATAACAAAGATTTAAAGCATAAACGGATGCAACTACGGGTTGGGACGCCTTGCGCACAACATGGAGTCTATTACTTCATTCATCATTGCACACATGACATATGTCTAAATATTAAAATAGATATACTAGAATTCACTTAGTTTTAATTTGAATCACCGTAATAAACCTTCATTATACACAGTTATGAAGAGAAGTCCACGAATGAAGGAAATGATGGAAGGTTTATTAAATAAAGCATCAAGCATATCAAACCTTCACTATCAAATAGAGGTTTACAATTTCCTAGCCAAATAAAAATAATTGGGAAAACAAACAAAAAACAATAATCTTCTACAAGAAGATCTTTTCCATTCCTATAGATATTTTTCAAATCTTCTATTGTTTTCCCTCTAGGACTTCTATTATTTAAAAAAACAATTTCCTATAGAGGCTCTAAATCTTTTACAACAATTTCCAATTCCAAACAAATCAAAGCTAAAAAAAATTTATACAGAAGCTCAAATATTTCATGGAAATTTCCAAACACAACAATCTTTCAAATTTACCAAAATATATTAAAGCTTCTACACAAATAACATATTCTTCTTGTATAGGCAATCTTTCCAATCTGCATATAAATAAAAAAAATTTAAAGAACCTATTTCCAGATGCTTGAGGAAATGATGTTTGAAGTAGAGGTTCACCTTCAGATTCCAATTTATCAAAGCTTCTTCTAGATTATCCTCTTTTCTAGAAAGATGAAAACAAAACTAGAGCCAAAATTACTTGAGAGCTTCTTTTTCCCAATTTTCAACAACCTCCAAAATATCTTTTCTCATTGTCCTAAAGTAGTCTCTTTCCTCTTTTAGTTAATGAAAATATTATCTCCAAGAAATAATTCCCAAAAATAATCTTTTAGTTTTTCTAACACATGTCACAAATAAAATATCTTTTCAACCATATCACAGATATTTCCTCTAAGATAATTACAAGATATTTATGCATTTAATAATTCATAATTCACATATTAATTTCTAATTAAATTAATCAAATTACTGTAATCACTTTATAAAATAAATTAAATCAAATATAAAGCTTCTAACAACATTAATCAAAATTAATTAAATAATCACTAAAAACCATTATAAACAATAATTAACATAAATTTCCCACAGAACATACCTTGCAAAATAAATAAATGACAAGGAAAACGTGGAAAACATAATAACAAAGCATAACAAAACAAGGAATGGCGACACACTATGACTAGGGTTGTGGCTTGACAAGGAAACCCTGTTACTATCTCCCAATCAACTATTTCATTGGGCAATGGACACGCTCAAACTTGTGAATCTAGGTGGAGTTGATGTCCGATACCTACAATCCTGCTATCAAAAAATATATATAAATTATGAATCAAACACACCGTTAAGAGAAAATTGTGGAATTGCAGGGTGCTTGTAAGCGAGTGATGCAATCTCGTTCCCTTCACCAATATAGTGTCACATCAAAACTGATGAAGTTAAAACATAAAATAACTACATATGAAAATATATCAATATCAAGTCAAATAAACAACTATGCTAACCAAAAAGCATGTTATTATCAATAATCATCCATATAGTGTACCATCACATCACAATATAAAAACTATCATCACTACAATGTCAATGATCAAATAACAACAACATAGTATCATGGTCTATCAAAGTAAAAGCGTTCTCTAAAAACATAAGCAAATTGAAGGGGTGCTACATCCTCCCCCCCTAAGATCAAGCTTACTCCTAGAAGCTTGCAAACAAATAGGGATAGAGCTCCCTCATCCTAGTTGCATCCTCCCAAGTAGCCAAACTATCATCTCTTAAATCCCACTAAACCCTAACCTACTCAATATCTTGACCCCTGAGGGTGAGTCTCCTGTGCTGCATGATGGCCATGGGCTCCAAAGCTAGTTGCCCATCCTCTACTTGTAAGGCATTCCAATCAAGGATGTGAGATATATCAAGGTGATAAGGCCTGAGTATTGAAACATGAAATATGTCATGTATGCATGAAAGACTGAGCAGCAAGGCAAGACGATATGCTATTGGCCCAATCTTCTCAAGAATATCGAATGGCCTAACGAAGTACAGTGAAATCTTAGATCCCTTTCCATATCATATTGGAATCTTTCACATACACACTTGCAAAAAGATTGGTCACCTACTACAAACTGGTGATCCACTCGATGCACATCTACATACTTTTTCTGCCTATCCAATGTAACAACCAAATGTTCCTTGATCCAGATCACCTACTACTCCATATCCTGAAGCATCTCAAGACCCAATAGAACTCTATCCTCTAACTGATCCCAACTCAAAGGATTCCAACATGGTCATCCACACAATGCCTGGAAAGGAGGCATACCAATCAAACTCTAATAACTATTATTATAAGAAAACTCCACTAAATGGGGATGATCCTCCCATCGTTTCTGTTGGTCCATCACATACATGCATAACATATCCTCAAGGAACCCTCTCAATTTTTCCATCTATCTCAGGGGGATATGTTGAACTAAAGTTCAACTATGTCCCTATTGCATGCTACAATGATGTCCAAAGAGTTGAGGTGAACACAAGATCCCTGCCAGAAATGATCGGACAAGGAATATTGTGCAACCTAACTATATCTCCCATGAACACTATAGCAATGGATGAAGCATTATAGGATGAACGAATAGGAAAGAATTTTGCTACCTTTGTCAACCTATCCACCATCACCATAATGGCATCATGTCATCACAAAGAATTGGGTAACCCAACAATGAAATCCAACGAGATTATATCCCATGTCCATACTAGCACCAAATGTGGTTGCAGAAGTCCTACTAGATGTTGGTGTTCAACCTTCACTCACTGACACTCCAAACACCTCAACACAAAGTCATCTCACTTCATACCTGCATAGAAATATAGTTGTCACAAATCGGTATGCATCTTCTTCACTTAGGGTAGATGAGCTGAATAAGGCACCCGATGTGCCTCTATTATAATCAAGGTACAAAGATCTCCAAAGGATGGAACATAAATTCATCCCAAGTGTCTCAACAAACCATTTGACTCTAGAGAATAACCTGAGAATCTTCCCTCAAGAGTCATGCTTGTCTCTATCTCTAATCTCACCTCCTGATACCAACTATTTGTAGGAAGTGTAAAAAGAATTTGACTCCTCAAATCCACACCAAGAGTCAACTCTGAAAATTCATGTCTTTGTTTGCTAAGAATGTCAGCAACTACATTCTCCTTCCCCTGGATGAACTTCACCTTGAATTCATACTCACAAAGGAATTCCATCCCTCGCCTTTGCCTAGCATTTAGATTAGGCTACGTGAAGATGTTTTGTAGGCTCCGATGATCATTGTGCAACTCAAATCTCTGCCCCAATAAGAAATGTCTCCATATCATCAAAGTGTGTACTACCGTTGCTAACTCAAGATCGTGTGTGGGGTAATTCAACTCATGATCCTTGAGTTTGCACAAATCATATGCAATAACATGACCATCCTACATCAAAACTTCTCCTAATCCCTCCAAAGATGTGTTTGTATAGACAATAAAATCTCTAGTAGGATCAGGTATTGCAAGAATCAGCGCACTGGTCAACCTCTCCTTTAGAGTCTAAAATGCTACCTCACACTACTCTAACCAGATTAATCTCTTCCCTTTTCTCTGAAGAGAAGTGATAGGATGTCCTATCCTAGAGAAACCCTGAATGAAGCATTTGTAATAACCTGCTAATCCCATGAAACTATGTATCTCTTCCACATTAGTGGGCGTAGGCCAATCAATGATCGCTTGGATCTTCGCAAGATCCACTGCAATAGCCTCTCCTGTTATCACATGCCCAAGGTACTTAACCTCAACCTTAAAGAACTTGCATTTGGACAGGTTAGCGTACAACTGATTATCTCTCAAACACTGCAAAACCTACCTCAAATGCTCCTCATGCTCCTCTATTGTCCCAGAATAGATCAATATATCTTCAAGGAATAGTAGTACAAAACTATTAAGATATGTGTGAAAGACTTTGTTCATCAAGCTCATGAAAATAGATGGCACATTCGTCAACCCAAACGGTACCATTGTAAACTTGTAGTGACCGTAATGTGTGAGAAACACCATCTTATGAATGTCAAAATAAAAAATATGTAGCTAATGATACCCTGACTTAAGATTGATTTTTTAAAAGACCATAGAACTCGTGATTTGATCGAACAAATCATCAATCCTAGGTAAGGGATATCGGTTCCTAATTATCACTTTATTCAACTGATAGTAGTCTATGCACAAGTTAGATATTTTGAAATAAAATTTTTTGAAAGAGGAAATTGATTTTTATTTATATGTAATTGGGAAATTGAAATAAACATATGGATTGGTAGGGCCTAGCTTCGATTAGCTAAGTAATTCGTTCTTTATTTCTGCTGGTCACAGTTCTAGTCTCCAGATCTGTGTGAGTGCAGTGTCAGCGCCCGTATGCATGCGTCACTTTATTCAACTGATAGTAGTCTATGCACAAGTTAGATATTTTGAAATAAAATTTTTTGAAAGAGGAAATTGATTTTTATTTATATGTAATTGGGAAATTGAAATAAACATATGGATTTAATTTCTCTATTGTCTGTAATTGAAATTGTATTAAGTTAGTTTATTTTGGGCAATGTATTATTGTATTTTATTGAAATAGAAATTGGATTTAGGAAATCCTAATGGTAGTTTTATTTCCTACCTAAATTTCCTATTAAATTATGATTTCTTTTGTTCTCATAAGTTGCGGAAATCGGTTAGTCATGTATGTAAGTATTCCAGATGATGTGTTTTTATGAGGGGGTTGTTGTGATTTGTGGTCTAGCTCCTTGTTTTCCTTGGGTAGTGCACTTGGTTGTGATTTAGTTAAACACCTAATTATTATGAGTGGGATGCGTTGTCTCTTATATTTTGAATTGGGATTTAATATCCATTGTGTGCACTTTCTTTATCCTTGGTTGTGGATTAGATCCTTGTGTTATCAGTAGGGGAGTGGCTCTCAATGGGGTTCAACACACAAAGTGGTGCCAGGGTAACTCATGTGAGAGTTAATTCAGTGGAAATTAAATAATTATATTAGGGGAAAGGGTATCTTAAATCATGTAACTTGTTAATTATTCCTCGCTCATGTGCTCAACAGCTTGTTTAGACTTGGGATGAGACGGACAAGCTTGGAATGGAAAGATCATTATCTTGTCCCTTTGAAAGATAATTGATTCTACATCAATTTGTATATGGGGTTGGGGGTCATGAGAGGCTACCAAGGTAACCCAAGATGGGAACTAGGGCCTAGGAAGATCTTCCACGGTAACCCATGTAGCTTTGTGATGACACTCCTCCTATGACAATAGTTAGTATGTATTGTGCAGTTGATATACTCGATTCTTTTACTCTAGAAGTAATGTAACCTTTATGTATGTATTATTCTTGTATGGTATAGTATTTTGTGTTTCCTGTGTCTAGAGGTTATTGGTTTTTCCTAGGAAGGCCTTTTACTATCTCCTAGTATGGGGGGTGGGCCTTTGGGTACCACTTGGTTGGGTGGAACATCCACCTTACACTGTTGGATTTTCATTTCATGTTCGTGTTGGTAGAATCTTTGAGATTGGAGAGCTTGCATGTTCCAGTTGATATGTTCCATCTCTTACATTCCTTTGTATCAGTTGGATACTTCATATATGTACTACTCCTCATTTGTATTCGAGGAGGATTCTTGTATCATTGTAATTGTAACATTATTGTATGATCTTCCTCATTTTGGAAATGAGATTTGTAACTGCTATATCGAATATATGCAATCTATGGATGATTCTTTAATGTACTTTGTATTTTATGAGATGATTTTAATTATTTGGATGTATGTTATTTATTTCATGAGTATTATTTATATGCTATGGATTAGTTAAATTTTGTATATTATGGGATTCAAATGTCAGCATTGTTGCGTACCTTAGAGGATGTATGCATGAAGTATAGTTTTCTTTACTTGTATTAATTACACTTAAAAAAAAAAATTGCGCTTCTATTGTGCTTGTGTCATCCTCTAAGGTTATGTGGCAGGGCATTACACAATCAAGGCATCTATCAATCAAAATTTGTGCAACTTGTTGTGTGGTATAACTTCATCAATAATTTTAGGTCAAGCTAACATTATTATTTATCATTTATTATTTTATTCAATTATATTTTTAGCCTTTTCTTTTCCTAGGGTACGTGCTCTTGATCATTTTCAATTATTGTACATAGATGTAGAAATACCAAAATAGGGTTAGACTTAGGCAAGCCCTTATATAGTACAACCTTTCCCCCTCTTTTCATGTGAGCGGGTGAGATTTAGAAGATTTTTCAATTCAAAGTTACATAAAACACGAAGGAGACTACAACTCACATCTCAATTTTTTTAGATCTAATAAAGGAACATTTTGGTCTAGGGTACCCAGCTAAATTTTCCACCTAATTTAGCCTCAAATTTACTATGGATTACTCTTTGACTCTATTTCTCATATTAGAGGCTATTATGTGGTTTTGTATTTTCATTTGTGCAATAAATTACATTTTTAGATGTAAGGTTACATGTCAACTAGTCTTACTAAATCATACATCAAATTTATCATCATCACAACTCAAAAGGACACAAACCCTAAGAGGTGGCAGCAAGCTAATCATCAACCCTAGTTGGTTTATGTCCAAATATGATGTTAAGTGAAAAGAGGTTAATCTTAGTTGGATCTAGGATCACTTTTCCTACATCATATATGCATATCAAAGATTATAAAATTCAAATACTTTCTAGTCAATTAATTTCCTTCTTGAATGCTAGTTGTGAAAATATTTGGGCATATTTGGGTAGAGACTAGTAAATTTGAGTTTTACAAAATTTATTTGAGCATTTCTTTCTAATAACATGATGAAATAAAGGGTTGTTACATTTGAAAGGAGGGATTGTGCTAGTTGTGTGTTAGTGGTTCATCTAATTTATAGTCTATCAATGTAAAAAGTAAACACATTATCTAAAAACATCACTTATATAATAAACTATAATAATAATAAAAATGTATTTGAAGAAATTTAGTTGCCATGAGGACATCTATACCATTATGATTATCTCATCAACCCAATCCTTTTACTTCATAATTTATTTATTCATTTTTACATGGTCAGGATATCCTTAGTGTATTTTTTAATTTTTGTCTTGCATCCACAAAGTTTGCACCTCAAGTCCAATTCACTCATGATTTCATGTTCACTAAACTTAAAATTCCTATCTAAAAATACAAACCTTGTGGTTTTGGAGATGTCCTCTAGGTGTTTTAAAAACTATCAATCCTTGAAATATAATGAAACATAGAAGATCAAGTTTCTCACTTCTTGTGAGTTCCTCGTATGCCTTCATGGTTATTTTGTAATGGGTACTGGCCCTTCCAGTTTTAACCTAATCAGAACATAGAGGATCAAGTGAATCAAATATAACAAGTGAACAACCAATAGGATTAGATCCATTGATTATAAAATAGATTCATGCTTATGCAAATAACTTAGATACATGAATTCTCAAAATAGAACTACAATTACAAAGCATATCTCGAATGCCTATTTGTATGTACTATATCATTAGAATGTGTGTTACATCATTCCTAAGTCTTCCCATAAGTTATTGAACTAAGCACACATTCTTCACAACTACTACTTTAAAATGACACACAATTTTAAATTATCAATTCTATAATTATTATTTATTAATTTAAATAAATATACACTTGAAAATAGTATAAAATGATTTTCATTGGCAATATTATATTTATAATATCTTTATTTTGAATATCAATAAAACACATTAATTATTTCCAATATTTTTTTAATGCTTATTAATTTATTTATTGTCAATTATAATATATAAAATGGCCTATTATTTTCTTGCCATGATTATTAAATTTAGTTGTTATCGAGCCTACATAAATTATTACTAGAAAACAATTATTTAATAAACATAGCTTTATTGAATTGAATCTATCTATAGCAATGCCCTACCTAAACAACAATTGTTACATACAACCAAAAGAAATAAATCATGTCACTCGTGCATATAAGGAAACTAAATCATGTCATAGGTGTCAACACGCAATCAACAGTGCATTTAATAACTACACGAACGGACACTTTCCCCAAACTCTTTCAAGCACCTTATCAATTAACGGTTTGCCAAAATTGGCAGTTAAGGTTGCGTGGGAAACCTGAGCCTGCACCTTTCTTCCATAACGCTTAAGGAAACCCTAACCGGCGGTGTGTATGTGGCACTCGTAACATCGGGCATCGGCATATTTATTAAGGAGTTTTTTGTTTGCCAAGCTTTCTAATCAAATCAAAGCGCGTCAATTGCCGCTTTTAAGAAGGAAACCCCATGGGAACTTCGCGTGCAAAATATAAGCTATATATACCCCTACATCAACTAAATTTCAACTCAGTACTATTGATAATTTGACGAAAAAATGTTTCTTTGTCATATCATCAGATTTTACAACGTAAATCCGTATCCTGTTGAAGATGATTTGGTTATTTTGTTCGCTGCTGTATTGTTCTCTGTGGCCTCTCTGTTATCATTTCTGATGGCATGCCAAGCTAGGGAATACACCGTGGAAGATGAAGCAGCGTGGACGTTGGACTATGATAATCAGAAATGGGCAGCAAGCGAAACAATATATGTTGGTAATTTCAATTCAGTATAACGAGTGTTCATGTCTCCATGTTTTATATGACGTTTTATTGCCTTTCTTTTCTTTTTTTTAATGTTGTGGTGGTGGCTGTGGAGGCAGTGTTTAACTACTGCAACACTGAGATGAGAATTCATAATGTGGTGAAAATAAACGCAACAGCATTTGCGAAGTGCGTTAACGAGCCGAACATGGGACGATATGAAAGCGGAAGTGATGAATTTGTTTTAAGTACCACGGGAGATATATATGTGGTTTATTTGTGGAATGCCTGGTCACTGTGCAAGAGGCGTGAAACTTAAAATCACTGTGAAAAAACCGCTCCCATTCCCACCATGCTCCTTCTCCTGCTCCTTCACACAGAACAGACGGAATTCCTGCTTCTTCTCCTGCTGATTCTCCAGCTGATTCTCCTGCTTCTGCTCCTGATAGTTTCTTTCGCACGTGCCTAACATGGCTTCCATGGCATTGAATTCACATATTTCATTGTTTGTCTAAGTTTCTCCTACAACGATATTTGTCTCATAGTAATAAGATCTGGGGATCCGTGATTCTGATATTACATCTCTTTACCCTTTCTCTATTAGCTAATAACATGTATGGTAACCTACTGATTGATATTATTGTTGTTCTGGCCTATTGTCTTCATTTCACTTACGATTGTCACAAATACATTGAGAGCATTCAATAAATAGTTATTTAAGGATACTGGAATTTAGTGGAACATGATTACTCTAATTATATCTGGATTACACAGAGGAATCAAAAACATTACACAGTGGACTTCATATTACAATGCATAATGCCAAAATCTAAAATAGCTGAATATAGCTTAACTATGCATAGAAAATATCAAGGAAATTTAGTTTATAAGTTCACACAAAATTAATTTCAATTCTCTGTTGGCTCACGCTTCCAGTCATCTGGGGCCATGCTTTCTGTATTAGTCGGCACGGTTTATGATTATATGACTTCCGAATGGCTAGAAGCGTCTCTCTGCGTGAAGAAAACTACACTATGGGAATGGGTGGTCACTTCTCAATCTAAATTTCTCGAGATCATTCTCTTGTCTTTAACCTGAAAATTAAGCACGTAATATAGTTCTGTATTTTAGGTGTCTCATATTCCCTTGGCAAATCCATTGCATTGGATAATATTTATAAGAAAATATTTTTCCATCTAAAAATTATAGATAAGGAAATTGAGTTGATTTTATTAATTGCCTACTGATTTCTGTAATTTGACAACCTATATTAATTATTTTAGTCTACTTATTTATTTTAATAAATGTCAACATCATCTTTTAATATCTACTTAATTTGATGACCATTAAAATTAATTATTTTATTTCATCTATTCATTGTAACAAATCTATTAGCATTTATTTTTAATATTAGGGGTTATATACTATGAGTCACAACACAAATTATTCACTCACATCTACAATGATTGACATTCACAAGAATCTCACTTAAATGATAATTTTCGAATAATTATGTGATTTGTTTCAATCTATAAAAGACTAATATGATAAATAAACTTGGTGTCACATAAGACTTTGGTGAAAAGATCAAGATAGATAATCTATTAGTTACTTAATATCATAACAGTTAACATTAATTATTTTAATTTACCTAATAATTGTATTAAATATGATAACATTGCCTCTCAATGTTGCTTATCTATTTATTATATTAAATATGTTAACAACTCATCTTCATGTTAGGGGTTACATATGATTATTCACAACACAAAACACTCACTCACACATACAATGATTGTCATTCACAACAAGCCCCCTTGAATGACAGCTAAACAAATAATCATGCAATTTGTCTCAATCCAATGAAATTGAGCTAAGATAGATAAAATCTATCTCACATAGGGCCTTCTTGAATAGATTAGCTATCTAGTGTTTGATCATGTAGTATTGAAGATGGAATATTTTCTACTAGATGAAGTGCTTGATGTAATAGTGATACAACTCAATATGCTTTTATTCTAGCAGGAAACTTTAGATTTTTGGATAACTAAATTGCATTTTGATTATCATAGTGGAAGCTCTCTTTATTTCATGTTTTTCCAGTACTAAAAGAATAACCTATAACCAAGCTATTTCCATACTTTCCTCTAATGCTACACATACTTTGTCCCTATAGTGAATAACATAATAGTAGACTCTTTTTAACTTCATGAAATTGGGCTGCAACCATGAGGGAAATTATAATCTAGTGTTGGTTTTGCTTCATATGCATAACTTGACCAATCTAAACTATAGTATCCTACATGTGTCACATCTACATAAGAAGAATAATCAAACTCCTTGTACATTTCTCAATATTATCTTTCTACCATGAAATATAGAACCTTAAATTAAGTCAAAAACCTTGAAACCTCAAATATAACAAATGAAATATCTTTTTGAGTGTGAGTAGTACACAAGGATTCCAAAAAAATACTTGTATAAGGTAGGAAATTTTGATTAGAGAAGAAAGCAATAATGGCTACATGGTGGAAAGGTGTCTCTCAACAGCATTACACGGTTGAGAAGAAACCTAAGCAAAATAGGATTTTTTCTGAGGTGGTTGCAATGGAATCACAGGGTCTTGGAGCATCCTCTCTGGATGTTTCAAAAGCTGGGGTTGCTGATACTAAGAAAGATTATCTTGTTGAAACCCCAATTGAGTGTGTGAATGGGTCTCATGCTGCCATTTCTGGTAGCCTTTCCGATAAGGCATTTCCCTCTAGAAGACAAAATGATGAAATCTCTATGCCAGTGGCTACAGGCAATCTTCTTCAGGATTGTAGTATGGAGGCGTGGCATGCTAAGGTTGCGCAAGTGGAAGAAGGCTGGATAACGGTAAAGGGCAAGAAAGAAAAATTCTCTAAGCCTTCTTTTGACATGATTCTCCACTCCCACAAGAGTAGTTTGAAATGTAAATCTTGATGTGTCTTGTTTGGGGGCATTTTTTTGGGGATGGTTGCAGGTTGTTCTTTTTGCAGCTCTTTCTTTGGTTGTAAAGAGTTTTGGGTACCTTCAAAACTTGTTTTTCATCTAATCAAAAACATCCTCACCTTCTACATGCTTAGTCAACTTCAACCATAGTGTAAATAGAGTATTAAAAACCTTCAAATCTTCCATGATAAAGTTGTTCAATAGGTCTATAACATACTTGGTTTGAGGGAGATAAATTTCATCTTCTTTTTGTCACACTTAGTTGCCAAGAAAATAGTCTATAAAATGAAGATCCATAATCTCAAATTTATAAAATGAAGATCTATAATCTCAAATTTTCATTCAAAATTTTACCAATTTTAAAGGTGTTATGATATACATCATATTTATGTTCACTTGTTAGATATAACTTCTAGAGTGTTTTATCATATTTTGATTCCCTCCATTAAGTGTGACATCCCTAATTTTGAGCGCATCCTCCACACTAGGATCATACAACCTATATTATTTCTTCTAGTCATCATAAACAATGAAGTTGAACATAAAAAAAAAATCTTGTGAATTTTTTTTCTCTAATCTCATCAAATATGTGACTAAACTATTCACATCGAAATAATTTGAAATACTTAAAATTTGTCTTCTTACCACTCCATTGTTCCATTGGAGTGATATTCTATTAAAAAAATTGTAGGACATCTATTCAAGACATAATCTAATGAATTAATAGCCTCACCCCAAATAAACAAGAAAGACCATTGGATTATAGCATGCACCATGTGATCTGATCTAGTAAGTTCCTCAATTCCTTTTAGTATTCCCATGTATATATGTTAGTCATCTCTTCTAAATCGCATGATGTTCACAAAGATTTAAATTTACTATTAGCATACTCTCCATCATTATTTTTCTTATCTTCTTGATCATGTTCCCACTTTGCTTTTCCAAAAATGTCATAAAAACATCATTTTTACCAAACACTTCAATGCTTCATCCTTTTGCTTAAGGAAGTGGGTCCAAAACTTCTTGAAAATATTATCAATGAATATTAAGTTTTAGCTATCTCCTCTTGATTGAGGATTCATAGAATCAAACAATTCACTATGGACAAGTTTAAGAGATTTGCATGCCATCCATTTATACTCTATAAACTTGTCTCTATGTAATTCATAAACCTTGATTCTTGTAAACATATTTGTTTTACCATTATTAATGAAAGAGTAGACACCTAAAAATGACTAATGCATTTTCATCTTATCATTTAATTATTATCCTTCTCATTTCTTCCATCTATAATTAATTAAATATTTTTTAACTATTTAATTAAGCTAATAATTTCCCATTTGCATCCATAGTAACTAAATGATTTTTAATTATCTAATTACCTTAATATTTTTCATCATATGTATATTAATTAAATATATTAAATTATTTAGTTAATTTATCATTTTCCATCCAACATTAATTAAATTCAATTTATATTTGGCCCTCTATAATTAAATAATTCTAAGCTAACACTCCTCTTTTAAATTAAATAAATCAAAATATTTTATTTTAATTTAAATTTTATTTATTTCTCCAACCATCAATATGAATTAAATAAATTTATTTATTTTAATTCTTTTAATTTTCCCTCCAACATAAAAATTCAAATTTAGCTCCTACCTTATCTTAAATTTTCCTATCCATTGTTTTTTTCTAATAAATCTCCACCATTGATCAAATATCAAGTGAAACATATAAATATAAAGTTTTCAGATTTTCATAGCCTCTAGAACTAGATCAACAACATTCTCAAGCATTATCAAGCATTAAATCAAGTTATCTATATCATTCTCAAGCATTAGGTAACATTTATCTTTAAGAATTTATCATTATCATTATCATATCCTTATTGTTATTTAATGGTTATTGTTACTTTGAAGATCAACCCATAATGGAGAAAATCAAAGTCTTTGCTATGATGTTTTTTTTTTTAATCATTTCTAAGACAAGATCATGCGCCTCATTGAATGATTGTTGAAGTGTGAATTTTGTACTTTCATTGCATTGTGTGACTGTTTGTGATTCACATTTTCATCATCCACATTTTGGCATGCCTAGTAGAAGTTACATCCCTATTTGATCTTTGTTTTTGAACATTTTTCTACCCCATCTTGCTTGGTTTTAGTTTTTTTATGTAGAAAAAATTGTCCAGACCTAACTTTTGTAGGTTCAAGGCCAAACCGTAAGGTATTTCATCACATCTTTGGTGAAAATTTCTAAAAAAAAATTATTGAAGATTGTGGATGATTGCAAGATTCTCCAATAAAAAATTAGGTTTAAATCATCAATAGTTGGTAAGTTATTAGCATTTTATATTTTTTCATAAATCTAGTTTTTGGTCACAAATTAGAATATTTATTAGAAATATTTATATTTTTTGAAATAACTTAAGTGGCTATATTTCACAGGCCACTTCAAGCTCTTCCAGCAAACTTCTATCATTCATATGAAATTGTGCATGTGAGAGTGACATGTATGATGCCTCAGCCCTCGAGCCTGTATTTGTAAATATGCAACAAATGAAAGAACTTTTGTATTTGTGATTGATACCAGTAATTTTTTATATAGATTTATGAATACATATTTCATTCAGAAAACTCTGCAATACCATTTCCCATCACATTTCCCATTTTCACAAACTTAGTCCAGAATCATTCAAGAGACAAGTAATGGTATACCATATAACAACTACTGGAATTCATGAGCTTTGGGTTAAAAACATTTCACTACATGTATATCAAAAACAAAATGATGGCGGCCACCTACCGTTGGCAGCCACCTACCACTTGCAGCCACCTAAGCCAATTCGTATGGCCTTTACCTCACATGGCAGTTGCTTCAGGTATCTTCTGTTCCCTATGTTTACCTCCTCCAGTTGCTGCAGGTTGCTCTGCAGTTAGTCAAGTTAATTCCTCTACAATTACCACAGGCAGTCTTCTCTTGTTTCAGCACACTCATACACGCACACGAACAGACATGTCATAACACTCACACAACAGATTAAATGGAGCAGGCATTGAAACAAATTGCTCTTCATTTCATGGACTAAAAGTATAGAATTTACAACTCAGCTTTTCATGACAAAATACAGAAAAATGACAGGGACTGAGGCCTTCCCCTGTTTTACTCTGCCCTCAGCATCACTCTTTCCCATGTTCACAATTACACGAGACAAAATATGCCCCTCTTAAAATGATGGCCTAATTCTCTTACTCCTACGTAGTCCTTCTTTCTGCTCTCACCTTCTTCGGAAATCCTCTCCATTTTCTTCCAACCTTCTTCTCTTGCACGCAGCTCACTCTCCCTTCACAAATCGTGGCCTGTTTTTCTTCTATTAACCCCTTCCTCTTTATTTGTCGTCTTGCTCAGCACATACAGAGACAGATCCTCTTCCATTGATTTAACCCGTCTAGTTATGTCTTTACCACATATGGCCACCTTGCGGTTTACTCCTCAGCATACAGACAAAACATCCAAATGTTCTCTGACTGGTGGCTTCTTCCTGCTCTCTTGTTTCTTCAGACTATTCATTCTTTGTTTTCCTCTCTTTTATGCAGTCCCCTTTTTTCGTTGTTCTATACTCCACATAAATAAAATCCTGCCAATTCCAGTGTTCTCAATCCTTTCCATGATGTGTATGAGTGCCAAAAATCCCATCCAAATCTTTAATTTGGGTGCCAAACTAATTGCCCTCCTGGAAAAAACAGCCCAGGTAAAGTTTAAACCCACCAACCTCACGTAACTGCTCTGGCTGGGCATAAATGTGGTTACAGGCCGATTAAACAACTCCAAACTGGTTGGTAGCAGAAAATTTAAAATTTTAAACAGTGGTGAGGCTAGTCATTAGTCTGTGCACAATGCTCCTGCATCACAAGAGGAACATAAAAGTTTGAGTTCCTCCTATGTGAAAAAATCATGTAAGAACTTACAAGCATGTGCTCCTTATTAGCTAGAATCATAACCCGATCCGGAATTTTGAGCTGCCAACTTGAATTCATGCAAGGAAGACAAGATAGCTAGAGGAAGAATTTCAATGAAATGAAATGTAATAAGGTTATATAACACATAAATAGTACAATATTACAATAACCCAAAGTCTTAAATAATTAAGTTAACTATGACATACTTAAATATTTTATGTCATAAGCTTTGATCAGAATCCATTTAATATTTCACTTTCTTCTTCCCATCTCCAACAGCCTACCTGATTATTTTATTGATCTTCTTTAATCATATCCTGTTCAATATAAACCCAGATAAATTAACGGTATGAGAAATCGAAGTCGTCCCAAACCATGTGATGCTTGGACAAACCTCACTTCTAAAACTCATGTCACTTATACATAATTTCAACAAGTAATATCTATATTTCCACTTTAAATACAAATATTTTTTTGTGTTGTCCTGGCTTGGAGGGAAAAAATTGAAGTGAACTTAATAAAGAAGATTTATTTTAAAAGTATCCATACCAGATAAGTATAACATGGCTCATTATTATAGTGAGTATTTAACTCATTTTTCTATCATATGCCTCTTTCAGGATATTCTCTATTAAAATAAAAGAACGATTCAAAATTCAAACAACACTTCCAGAAGATATTGAATAATGGTCCACTCAATGTTGATCAAACAAGCCTTGACCAAATCAAGAAATGAATTAGTCTCAACTTTCTTCTGTATGACTCTTTTAAATGATCAAAAGAGCAATTCTAGAAAATAGTCTATAAAGAAATCCAGTCAACCTAATAAGCCTTCACCATATCAAACAATTGATTTTTGATGCACACCATTTTCCCGAATACAAGTGCAACCGAGTTCATTTTTCACAAGGTATGAAACATGAACACAAGAGAGCACTTTCAGACCCAAAATAAATTCTGAAGATGGTGACAGTCTTACACATTACATTCTGACATAAGACCTTGCTCATGTGACCTCATTCAAGGGCAGCATTATTCAAAAATTTATTCAACTATGCATGAAAAAATTGCAAAATAAAGCTTCCACAAGAGTTGCGAGAACTTTATATGAGAAGAAAACATACTTGGCTCCAGTAGAATCCACAGTGCAGATAGATGGTTTGTTGTCATCTCCTAATCCAGCAATCACTGGTTGACAAAAGCAAGGAGCAAACATACTAAAAACACACAACTCTAATCAGCATTTCCAAAATGAACCGTAGCAAACCAGAAATATTTTTTACACTTGTACTGTAAAATCAGACAAATAAACCATCACCAAAAACTTCAAACTCGTGACTTCTTGCCAAATATGCAGTGTCTTTCCTGGCAGCGCCATTGGATTAGTCAATTCTAATTTCCCCTCTATATTACAGTTTACACTATAGATAACCTGAAAAAGACATGTAACTTTGATAGATCTGTGTTGGACATCACAAAATGATATTATAAGGCTTTTACTATAGAAGACATGCTCTTGGAGCACTTAAAAGGCATTTTTCATGAATGTTTATGGGCCTATGATGACATATGCCTATATTTTACTGCAATGTGCATGACAGATTCATCTCACAGAAAATAGGTTCTCAAATGAGTATTTTATATACATTAAAATATAGTGCTTGTGCTTGACTTGTTAAATATTTTTAATCTGTAGACAAAAACTATTTGATGAATTTTTGGCTGTTTTCACATCACAGATGTTCTTTCCAAGAGCAATCAAGATCCCAGGTTTATCTGTCTCCTTGAGAAAGAATGAATTGACAAACCACAAAAGGGATCGTTGTTAGAAATAACATAGTGCAGATATATAAGCAAAATTAGATTATTCATATCAAGAGATGATCCATAAGGATCGGAAAAAAATTTTAAAAATCAAAATGTGAATTGTTAGTTGAATTCTGGAAAACATCAAAAGCAGGATTTTCTGGGTTGAAGCCGCACCTGTGAAATTGACCCTGGTAAAACCCACATGTAGTTCTAACTCCCAATTATTAAACTCAAGAACTAAAACAAAACCGTGTTCTTTCCACTTCCAGCTTCAAGAGCATCTTTCCAGGGCCAAGATGGATGCTCCAACACTACCAGCAATGTTTTGGGATTGGGGCCAAGATTTGAGTGTTTTATTGAGGAAAAATTGGTGAATTCGGCTCTTCATAGTTTGTAGAGGCTTGAAAAAGTAATTAAGGAACAACCATTGTTGTATCCATTATATGTACTTGTTCTTCCAATTAATTCCATCAAGGTAGACAAGCAATTGCCACTACCAATATGAATTTTCCCCTTGTGGAGTTTTTGTAATAACCCATTACCAGCTCCCGAGATCTGAGATCCTAATTAAGTTTATTCTACTGGTCATTGTAATGTCCCCAATTTCGCGAGCATCAGGAGTTCGATGGATTTAGCCTATTATGCGACCCTCGTAGACTGATAGGATGGATAGAGGGTCTTGATGGAGCTTGGCTTGGCTTCAGTTGTCAGATTGTTATCAGTTGGCTTTCGTTTGGGCTCGTTCGGACACTATTTGCTCGGATTGCTATTTTTAGCAGTTATTGGCAGTCAGCGTGGGACCCCTGCTATTTTTAGCAGTATGGATGGATTATGTTCAGAATCACTTCATTGTTTGTCAGCTTCAGACGGCTCGAGCATCGGGTTAATATTGAAGGAGATATTAATATTAATTTATTTAATTAAATATTAATTATTTGGAGCTTATGTTATAAAGTTATAATATTTTAAATATTATAGCTTAAGTGATTTTTGCTGAAGGGGTCACCCATCATTGAAGGGGCCACTTTTAATTATATTTTATAATTAAAAGTGCTTTCGAAAACTATTGAAAAATTAAAAAGAAAAGTTCGAATTTATTTAAATAAAACCTAATTGAGAAAATTCGAACTCTTGAGGAGATATAAGGGTTTCATTGGGATTTGAGCTCATTATGTTTATGAAATCAACTTTTGATCAAGTCTTCTTCAGAGAACGAAGCCTAGGGTTTCAGTTGTCTACAGGCATTGGAGAACGAGCCATCTTCAGTGTTGCAGTTCAGAGGCTGTGAAATATCAGCTGATCTATTGCATTCAGAGAGATATCTTCATTCAGAAGTTATCACAGAACGTTCACAGAGTTTTCTTTCAGCTTGCTGCAATAATCAGGTTTTTCATCAAAATACCGTTGCCTTTTTAGTTGCATGTTATCAGATCTTATTTGTAATCATTTCAGAAGATTAATATAATAGTCTGGCATCAGTATTCGAAATAGATTATGTTGTTTCCAGAGCTGTATTATTTCATTTAAATTTACATGCAATTTCTTTCAAAATCGCACTTCAATGGTTTACTCAATAAAAACGTTCAAAAATTAGCAAACCAGACAGTTACAGAAAAACAGGGAGAACAGGGGTTCCTACAGTGGTATCAGAGCTCGAATCCTGCCATCCTGTGTTGGG
>VDFB02138200.1:0-16376 GCA_007258455.2 Sequoia sempervirens
AAACCATTAAATTTTGTTCTTCATATATTGCAACTAGATGTGAGATTAAATGTAAAAGGCGTAAGAGTAAATTCTACAGACATTACATAGTAGAGTGGTTTTCAATTCAAAAAATGGGTGTATATATATAAGTTTTTTTTAACTATTTTTTGTGCTTACAAATATGCACAATTGCACGACATGACAAGTGTAATTTAGAAGCATGTAGTAGAAGAGCTAAGCATGTTTAATAGTTTTGGTAACAATGCTTTGTGCTTCACGATCGTCGAAAGTATTAGATTGGATGGTAAATGCTAGCAAAAACTCATAGTTGACAACTGTGTCTAGAATTGTGCTCGTTGCATCTGGTTCTGCTAGTAGGAGTTGAAAATATTCTGTGCAAACTCCTAACAACATTGTTGCTACTTCTTCAAATGAAATAACATTAAGAAGATGGCATGTACCATATTGCAAGTCCATATTTAGCATGTAGGTTAAATCACATGTATCAATCTCTGCATAACACTTGGGGCATTTAAATGCACCCGAGGTAATCTAGAGGACCTTTTTCTTACACTTTTTGCATTCCACCATGTGAGGGCATGATAGGTAGTAGAAGTTTTCTAAGTGGAGATTTTTTATAGTGACCTTTACACAAATATTTTATTTTTCAAGAGATCTTGGTATGGAAACACTTGAAATTGGAATTGGTTTTTCAAGTTTTTGGGTCAACAGATGGGTCTTTGAGAGGGAAACACAAGGTTGGGAAATCCTTGTAGTGGTATACCAAGTCTACAATGTTGAGGCTTCAACCAAGTTTGGATTCATTACAATGATTGTTGGGAAGATAGTATCTATATATTTTCTAGACCATGAGGTGATATGATCACTTTTAATCAAAATAATTCATGGGTTGGATTCTAGAGGAAGGTGAGCTAGTTGTTTCCCAACAATTTGGCAATGGCTACCCCAAAGTGTGATGTCAATAGTATGGCTTGACATGTCCATGATTGTAGTTGTACACTTTGTTGTTTCAGTTCCATCCCTCTTATGAATAGTTGATGTAGCAGAGGTAGATAGAACAATACCAATTATATCTACAAGGGAATTAATAGGAAATGACATTAATGATTCAATGCTTTTGATATTGTAGTTGTGTGTTGGTATAGTGGAGTCTATACAAGTGAATGGAGTTATGGTTGAGGAGCTCTGGAGGAAAATTTCATAAGGGTTTGTGCCACTACTATATTTTGTGTTCCTAACTTTGATGCAGTCATTGGAGATGACATAAGTACAATTGGTCTCGATGACATGGTAGAACTTGTCTAGAAGTTCATTAAAGTAGGTAACATGTATCTTAGACCCTGCTTTATTTACAAAATCGAACCCAAAGACTTTCCCATCATTAGTATAATTTTTGTACTCATGAATTGGACTTTTAGCAAGGGCATGCCCTTGAATGGACCAATGCTTATGGTTTTGTGTTAAGATTGCAATGGGTTTTGGTTTAGATGGCCCATCAAATGAAGTGGTGGGAGATTGAGTGGTGGCCAATGGCCCCTGAGAGCTGATAGAGGGCGTACAAATTGTAGCTTGATGAATAGCAATTGGATCTCCAATTATTGATGCATTGTTTGTTAGTACTTCCAGGGTATGAATTATGATAGCCCTGCAATGAAAGGATAATTTGATAGTGAATGAAATGTACAAGATTTATTGAAACCAAATACAAATTATAAACTAATTATGTACGTACATGAATTTGTGAATTTTTTTGCAAATAAATTCTTTGAGGTGGACAATGGAACCTTTGACTAAAGCCTCCTCCATGATAATCTCATTGAATTGAGTGGGTAGCAATGTAGGATGTGTGTGTGTCCCATCTGACAATTGTATATGAAACTTGACAATGTAGCTTGAGCTTGGTCAATGGTATCGATAGATGTAACTTGTAGAAAAGGATCTACATTAGGCATACTAGATAGGATGTTGGCAATGGAATTTGTAGTTAATGTAGGCATGACGACGTTGGAAGACATTTGAAGCGATTGACCTATAGGACAATTGAGTGTAGAGAATTTAGACAATAAAGAAATGTTATAGTAGTAATTTTGAAGTGCAAAATGGTTCGTACAACACTTCCTATGTTACTATGCTTTCAAACAAAGAGAATCCAACCACCCTGCCTGCAACATATGGGTATGTGACATAGGAAAATTGGTGTGCCAAAATGTATTTGAGGAGGTAGAATTGATGTTAGCATAATTGGACAGATGTTATGACCCAAATGATAGAATAATCAAAAGGTTTCCTGATCTTTTTTCCATGCTGGAGATTTATGTGAGTTAGATAATTGAGGCTTTCTAGTTGAATCCATCTGCCTCTGAACCCATTAATTTCCACAAATTATACAATTAATATGAGAAGAATAAAATTTGGTATAGAAATGGTGTGTTTCTTGTTCACAGGAGGTGTGACTTGAAGATGAATGGTGTGCCTTTTGTTTCTTCTAAGGTGGAGCCTTTTTATTGTGTTGACTTTGAAGACTATTTAAATAATACTTATTATGCTATCTGTCAAGTTCTACATAAAGAGTATGATATTAATATGGACATTTCCTTGATGACTTTGGCAATTGATATTCAACACAAATATCAAAATAGGTTTTGGGGTTATGCCATTTACATTGCTAAACACTTGCATGAGGATTTGGTAAAGTTGAAGGATGCCAATCATCCACTGTCCTATAGGCATTATTCTTTATTGATGCATCTATTACTATGGAAAATTAGGAAGTTGATGAGAAATTATATAAAATTTAGAGAGTTTGATGACAGTGACAATGAATTACCAGTGTAGATGTGTACACATATCTAGGATGTACATTGTCCACACTTTGATTATAACATGTTCAAATGTAATATTTTCATGTTCTTGGTGCACAAACAACTTGGTTGAAACTTATGCAAAGGATTTCACAAGGTGTCAAGGAGATGATAAGGCCACTAGAACATGAATGATACACTAAACACCCATTCAATTGGGGGGATTGGTATCTCCATACCAACTACACCACAATTAGGATATATGGAACCTTAGTGCCACCTCACAAATTTCCCATTTATGTTTCAGATAGACAAGCTTTTATGGAAGTAACGCAGAAAATGGATGCCATGCATAAAGAGTATTTCAGAGGTCCAAAGAAAGCTTCTCTTGTAAATCCTGATGTGCAGTTTGCATACTTTAGTTGTACTTCAAAGGAAGGAATTGAGAGGTTTGGCTCCCTTCTAAACAATTACAGATTGAACCAAGATGTTTGTAGGTTTAGTGATCCTGAAGGGGTAATCTTAGGACAAAGATGAGCTAGGTCATTGGGAACAAGAGGTCATCAGTTCTATTTTCAAGATGTAATCAAGAATTTATCTACCGATGAGGAAGTCAATGCAAGAAAGGATGCATGGATAAATATATGTGGAATAGGGGACAGGATGATAAAGGATAACCCTCTATATGTCATCCCTTATCTAGAAGTGGAAGACAAGTTTGCAAAGGAAAAATTGATGCTTAGTGATTTTAGTGATAAGAGTTTCTTTAAGAAGGTGAAGCAAGCTGAGATTGAGGCTAAAGTTGCTAAAGAAAATTATGATGTTCAGATAAGGAGTCAACCAGCTCAATCTTCTGCTCCAAGCATCCATGTAAGATCAAGTAAGACTAGTGGATGACCTATTGTATCCCCATTAGTGGATTACCCATAAAGTGAGCATAATGGGGAGGCTCAGCTCCCAAAGGAATCTGGTGAACATGACCTAGTGGAGTAGGAAGTGGATCAGGATTTCCTTGAAGAGAGAAATGATGCATTAAACATTATGGTTCCACCTAGTAGGGTTGTGAAATGGGTATATGATGAGGATGAGGATGATGATGTCAGGATAAAAGCTTGTGCTGAGTTTATGTGTGATGATGCTTTTATCAAGTCTAAGGAATTTAGGGAATGTTTCATCCATGCCAAAAGTGCTAACATCAAAAGAAGGATTGAAGAAGCAAGGGAGAAAGTTGACCAAGAAGAAGTTGAGAAAGAAGAAGAGGATAAAATACAACAAGAAATAGCTAATATGTCATTAGAAGAGGCAAGGGCACTAGTGAAAGGAAGTGGTTCCCTTTTGCTACCTAGTTGTGACATTTCATCTGCCATTGCATTAGATGTAGTTAGAAAAGACCCTAATGCTTTCATTTCTGAGGAAGCGTTTGACAACAAGATATTTGGTTCAGGTTTTAGTCCCTGACTATATACATTGGCTATTTGGTCTATGGAGAGCCTAATATAGGAAAACCTAATGTCATACAATTTGTAGAGAAGGAAATTAGAGCAGTGATTGTCAAGAGAGAAACAAAGATGACAACTACTGCAACCGCACAACTGATGATGCACGCTAAAATGTTGATTGTGGAAACTGCTCAGATCACAGAGGAAAACTACCAGAAGTTGTTGGACATATACAATAAGTTGATGGATGGGAATAATAAAGTGTTGGCTACTGTACAAAGAGGTTTACCATCCCCAACTAGTTCTACTTCATATTTTTCCACTCAAGACAGAGAAACCTTATCCCTCAACATTTAAGATTTGAATCAAGCCTTGAAAGCAGAAAAGGAACACAAAAAGAAGGAAAAATTGGAAACCATCAAAGTGGCTAATGATATTTTTGAAGATATGTTGAAACATAGAGTGACCAAATTGGTGAACAAAGCTGATGATGTATGGGTAACTTATAAGAGTATTGATGATGCCAACATTAAATATATGCAGGTTCAGAAGGCTTCCCAAGATGAATGGAGTCAATGGAGCACTAGAGTGGGAACCTTGAAGGAAATAATGTCTAAAGCTAATGAATATCTAGAGGTCCCTACTCACATTCTTGAGATATTGCAAACCATTGATCTGATTGGTGAGATAACAACCTTCCATGGGAAGTTAGGAATCCAACTGGGCAACAAATTGAAATTTTTTAGGGACATAGAAGTGCATGGCATGCTAAAAATATTTGATGTTAAGGGAGAGTTGATGGAATTTTCCAAGTGGAAACATGAATTGGAAGGATGGTTGCCTCGAGCTAAATATATGTTGAGTGAAGTCGATTACTCCATGTTGAATTCCCATATTGACAATATGGCTAGAGTTGAAGTGAGGATGAAAGTATTTGTCAGGGAGACTAGAGCACTGATTGATGCTAGGTACACACAACATAATGAGAAAGTGCAGATTTTGTTGAGTACACAGTGGTCCACTCATGATGAATACAATTCATGGTTGGAGAAGTTTATTGAATAAGTTTTTGTGCATTAATGATAAGGAATTTGGTGAGTAATGGACAAAAGGAGAATAATACATAGCCTAGAAATAGTATAGATTAGGCTTTGGTTGAGGTATTGCAGAATATTGCTCTCTTCTTATTAGAAAGGTTGATGACACAAGGGATGATCTGGATGAATTAGTCACTTTCTTTCTATTGTTTTTGTGCTCTTTCTTTGTTGGCTTGGCATGGACGTGGTTTATTTTTGTCGATAAGGAGGAAGTTATAACTTAGCTATTATAACATGCGAAAGTGCCTTTTGGAAAGTAGGTCTATCTTCTTTGGCAAGTGGATATATTTTTTTCTCATACTCTTTCCCTCCAATTGAAAGTGTAAATATAACTACAAAGGGAATTTTTTTCATGGCGGTCAAATGAAAATATGACAAGTGTGCTTTTGGCTTGAAGCTTGTTTTTGCTCCCTTGTTCATATAAAAGGGAATTTAGGGCCATTAGTACGGGTCTTATATTGAATTTTGGATCCAAATTATGCAAATGGTGAACATAGAGAGAACAATTTTGAAGTCTTTATCTTAAGCTTTGAGTCTAGTTAGTGAATTTTGTCAATTGTATGGTTTCTAAGCATATCTAAATGATAATGTGAATCTTTGGAGTCTATCCTCTCTCCAACTTTACTCTGTATTTGAATTATTAATGAAAACTCTGATCAAGGATCATTTCATTAATCTTCATTGTCATTACACTTTGATGTATGTTTTGATTTTAGCTCTGGTTCAAGGGGTCAGTTAAAATGCTTTGATCAAATCATAAATTTGTATACAGGTTTATTAGATCCGATAAGTAGTCATAGAATCTGATTATTAATTTGTGAATTGCAAAGTAATCTCATGTAGATCATGGATGTTTAGGATTGAATTTACCTTAGAGTTCAATTTTCTGTGACTCCTAGCCCACAAATATGGCACTGATCTTAAGCATTGTATGCATTTTCCATGGTTCCAGTTATCTAATTTGAGAACAACATTCATAAATAATCTTTAATTGATCTACCTTTCGTTGTGGTCGGTGTTGTGTTGTAAATTCTTAGCTTTAGGTGTTTAATTCTTTTAAGGAAGTGCCAATTTCTTAAAGGATTTCATCTACTTAGCTTCTGATGGGAATATATGTGCTTTGTTATACAATGTATCAGTTAATTGTTTAGAAGTGTTATAAGATATATATTGTGGGATCACCCTCTCGGGTCTTATAGAGCCCAAAGTGTAGGAGAAGAAACATTATAGCTTCATCTCGTTCGTTGGCCAATTATCTCTCAAGTATTCAAGAATTGAGTTTGACAACCTCATAGGTATTTGGTGAGATCTGATTGGTTCTTAAAAAAACACCAACACAACTAAGTCCTTTAACCCTCGAGCTAAGATATGATGGGACCAATCTTTTTATGTGAAATTGAGATATAAGAAAGATGGCTCACTTGAAGACATTTGTTATCTCATTTCGGACCGTCGGACAAGAAAGTAGGGCAATGAGAAAGCTATAAATTGAAATGAACCAAAATCTCGTGTCTACTCCACTTATGATTTACACATTTTTGTGTCACCCTATACAAAATTATGTGTCCTTCAAGAATTTAATTACACCATACAAAAGAAAAATATCTCACTTAATTCATTTGTAATTTATAACTATTTGTATTACTCGCATTGACATGCCTAATACATATTTAAATAATACAATGACTAATTGATAATCATAAATAAATTATAACAAGAACATATTTTTAATTATAATTTTAAATTTTAAATATATTTTATTTATTATTGTCATTATTAAAATCAAATTCTTAATTCAAAATAGAACCATTTTTTTTATATATAATTTATAACACTATAACTTAATTATTAAAAAAGTATTCTAACAATTTAAAATACTTCATAAATACCTAACACTTAAAGCTACCCATTACATTTTAAAACACTCTATTAAAACTAATAATCACAGCTTAATTTTATTGCTTGTTAATAATTATTGTCTAACATTGTGCTTGCAAAACAAGAGTTATGAGGCTAACTTTCCGCAACTCTTCTTATATTTTTAAATTTAAATAAATATTTCATCTATTGGTAAACTAATTTCCCCACTTTTTCTTGTGCAAAGACTAATTAGGGCATTGTCCAAAAACAAGATTAAAACGGATGTGATTTAAAATTGACGTGGATGAAGATGTTCTCCTGGTGAATGGGTTGTATTGTAGCTGGTGTTCTCCTCTTTTCTTCTTGCCATTTGTCGTGACTTTGACCCTGGTGGTGGCGAAGACAAAGAATCCGAACCACTTCTGGACGCTAAAATAAACCAACTTCCCTCCCACTTTTTTTTCACCATTTACTAGTATTCCTATTGAATTGGGTATGCTCACTCAACTCAAAATACTTTATCTTTGGGGAAACAACTCACAGGCACAATCCCACCCTCCCTAGGAAACCTATCCTCTTTAACCGACTTGGAGTTGTCAAACAACATACTCCATGGTAGTATTCCTACTGAATTGGGTATGCTCACTCAACTCAAAATACTTTATCTTTGGGGAAACAACCTCACAGGCACAATCCCACCCTCCCTAGGAAACCTATCCTCTTTAACTGACTTGGAGTTGTCAAACAACATACTCCATGGTAGTATTCCTACTGAATTGGGTATGCTCACTCAACTCAAAATACTTTATCTTTGGAGAAACAACCTCACAGGTACAATCCCACCCTCCCTAGGAAACCTATCCTCTTTAACTGGCTTGGGGATGGGTAACAACATACTCCATGGTAGTATTCCTACTGAATTGGGTATGCTCACTCAACTCAAAATACTTTATCTTTGGAGAAATAACCTCACAGGCACAATCCCACCCTCCCTAGGAAACCTATCCTCTTTAACCAACTTGGAGTTGCCAGACAACATACTCCATGGTAGTATTCCTACTGAATTGGGTATGCTCACTCAACTCAAAATACTTTATCTTTATCAAAACAACCTCACAAGTAGTATTCCTACTGAATTGGGTATGCTCACTCAACTCAAAATACTTTATCTTTGGGGAAACAACCTCACAGGCACAATCCCACCCTCCCTAGGAAACTTGTCATATTTAACTGAATTGTCTTTGTCAAAAAACATACTCCATGGTAATATTCCTATTGAACTCGGCATGCTCACTCAGCTCAAAAAACTTCATCTCAACGAGAATAACTTGACGGGAGTGATTCCATTTTAGGTTTGGCAAACTATCAAAGTTACAAAATTGATTCAAGGGAAAACCAACTCATTGGAGAATCCCAAGCTCCAAATAGTCTTGATGATCTCCCACGACTAAAGCACCTTGCACTTGATCACATTCTACTAGCCAAACATTGGAGGAGGTGGAATTGTCTCATAACAGGCTAAGGGGAACTATATAATGTGTAGCCAAACTCTTTAGATTTAAAGATGGTGTGTAATTTTTAGCCATTTATAAGGAAAACATTATTATTGGCTTATATATGTAGAGAAATAGAAAGAAAATACAAAAGGAAAAAAAAGGATATTGTTTTTATTCTTGAAATTATCTTCATTCCTCTTTACAAAAGACTATTTAGATTTGTAATATTTTCTAAATCTTATCTCCAAGCTTGTGATAACACATCTACTAATTTATTTGTCTATTAACTTATCTCAAACATGACATTGATGGTTTGTTGTAAAGGAATTGAATCCATATTTATCATAGCCTTAGAAGGTCCTATATTTGTGAAACATGCTTATATCAAAATATTGGATATGGATTATATCTTCTATTTTTTGGCATATGGAGAATCTATTGAAAGAAATGGTTGTCAATGTAGTCTAAAGGGAACAATGCTCATGTTCGATTATTTTCTTATGTTGATATTCATTGTCAATTCTTACACTTCAAACTAATTATTGGTTAGGAGAGGTTGATTATAAATTATTTAATGGAAACAGGGCATGGCTAAGTAGGGTAAAAGAGAAATTAATTGCAATAGTGGCAAGGGATTCCAACACTTTGTGTTTACCACTTTTTCAATTTTTCTTATACATGCCACCAAAATTTATCCAACACCATTTTTGAAGTAAAATCATTTTCTTAAAATGAAACAAGGAATGTGATCTATAGGTACACTAGTAATTTGTGCATTATCGTAGGCTACATGCAAACATTATTGTTCAATGAATAACCAATTCAAACTTTATAAATAAATGAATTTCAGATATAAGACCATTATAATATAAATTGTTCTTTAAATTTACTTTTTTCATATTATCTAAATATCTTGGGAAGAATATTTTATGTCTACTTATTATTTCTAATTTTAAAAGATGAAAAATAATTAGAGAAATTAATTGGAATCAAATGATTTAACTAAATGAAGGGATTAAAGGTCTACGACTATATTTTTTTGTCAAAAATCTAACTAGAAAACAAATAAACACTTTCAAAGTGCAACGAAACAAAAAATAAAATATTTTGTTGTTTATGCAAGATTTTTCAGCTTATAGATGCTCCTGCATGATTCACTTAGCAAATATTATGCTCACATTTTATAGGATCTTTGTCAATATTGTTTATATTTTTGTTAGATAAATTAGCAAACACTCCAACCTATTATCTTATATTATATAAGAATTTTTAATTAAGAATTAAACAAAGAATTGCTTGTTAATGCAACATTTCAAATTCTTAAATTTTTAAATGAAAAGATTCAATTTTACTCTCTTTTAATTATTAGTAATTTTATAGGTTGAACACCATGTTTATATCACCCCAACATATGGAAGTCATGGCTTTTAGGTCAACACTTCATGTTATAGGATTTTCCTCAAAATACTAAAGTACTAAATATGTTAAAGTTATAGGAAATAAAATCTCATTCATATTCTTGTTTTAATATTTATACGGTAAAAAAATTAATTTGGAACCATATAGAAAAAAAATCTCTTTATTTTCTTAAGTAGCCTAACATCACAACTCTAGGATTAATTAGCTACATGAATATGAGTTCAAAAATGATGAGATCAACCCTTTTATGTGACTAACACTCATATCAACTAGAAACAAGAGACAATATCAACTTGGTGACGAATAGATAGAAACTAGCAATTGCACCTATGTGTGCAATGGGTACACCGAAGAGCTTTAATTTGAAAAGAGTAAAGGAAATAGAAATTGGAGGATAAAATTTTTTTATGCTAGTGTTTTGTCTAAATTTTGTATACATAGAAATTGCTAGTGTTTTGAAGGAAGCATGATAGTGCAAGGTACATGCCAGACAATGATTTTAAATTTGAGAATATAATCGTTTAAGAAAAAGGTAAGGATTATTGCAGTTCTACAAAAGCATGTTTTGTATTAACAAAAAAATAAATATGAAATGCATAGAAAAACATAAATATAATGGTAAATACTGCTATTTGGAGGATTTTACAGTTCCAATTCCTTCTCGCAAAAGTAAAAATGTAACTTGTATTATTTTATGGTCCAGTACTGTCATTTAGCTAATTTTACAATTTGAAAAGTTTGAATGTAATCTGCAACTTTATCAAGTAAATATCCTCCATTTATTATTAAAAAAGGGGTAAGAATAAAAAGAACCATTCAAAAATTTCCAGTTGGAAAACTGCAAGAAAAGTTGCTTGCAAAGCACTGTAAAATATGTGTATAAGAAATTTACAAAAATATTATATATTTTATCTATTTTTCCCAAAGCACAAATAAAGTGAATTATGTTTTTAGTACTATCCCAACAAGAACCAGTAGCAAATTATATAAAGTGAATTACATTTCAGTGAAAGTATCTTCTTAATTGAAAAGTTTCAATTTAGTTGTGTTTCAATGGATGTAAGTGAATGCATAATTGCGAAATGTTGTACCATTAGATTGATCCTCAATTTGAATACATTTGAAGTATTGCAAGGAAAATTAAATTTAAATAGCAATACCTAATGAGCTCCTATATTGACAAATAGAAATTTGTGTCTCACAATAAGAAACATACACTAAAAAAATTGGGATTGAAAATTATCTCAATAAACAAAATGTGTATTTCAGAGCATTACAAGTTTATAGAGGATTTTGTACCAGCCCATTAATAACTAAGTATAGAAATTTGTTTGTCATAATAACATAATTGTAGAAACATATGTTCATTTGGAGTACGACATTTGAGGAGGATACATTGTCAATGATATGAATTGCCAAAGATATTATATGTGTACAAAAACCATTCAAAAAAGTACAGGGTATTTTTTAATTACATATCGGTGCAACACCTTCTATACAACCTACAGAGAAAAATATTTGAAAAAATAAAACTTGACAAAAAATGGTACTTAAAGGTCTCTTGAGTAGAAATATTCATATGAAAACAAGCATTAAAGTAAGTAGGAAAGTTTAAGTTGAAAAAATGAAAACAAATACATTGTTAATATTGGGACTACAGGTTGTTAAGGTTAAGTTGGAAAGAACCGATTATTGTAGGTGTTGTACCAATGTTATAATGTTGATCATATTTAAGCTCCCTTAGGAAATTTCACAATCCTTCAAGTTTTGTGCAACTAGCTTGGTAAGTTGACACTACTTCCTGAATCATTTTGACATCCAAATCTTCAATAGGACTTGTTGTCTGACTTGCAAGTTTGAGTTTGTTAAGGATGTTGATGCAACTATTAGATACAATTGTAGAGAGATGCTGAAAAGTTTTCTAAAGAGAGTCATGTTTATGGTGATGACTTTGATACAGTTGGTTTTGTGTGCACGAGAATGGAGGGGCTTGGTTGTATAGGAGTATACTCATGTGTAGCCATGACCTGACACGAGTGGATGAAATATACATATAAGTTGAAGTACAACATTAGAAGGGAAGTAGGTGAATGAAAGAGCAAAAGGTGGCAAGTAATTACAAAGGAATTAACAAATGAAATAGATTAAACAAACATTATGTAAAGAAAACGTTACGAATAATTAAATAGAAAATATTTATGAGAAAATTAATCTATATATGAATTTGGTATCTCCCTTGCACATGCCAAAAACAAATTGTACATGCAAAATAGAAATGTATGCACAATGTGGAAGTGTAGATAAGGTAGATGAATTGGTAAACATTTTTTGAGAAGACATAATAGTAAGCAGTGAAGGAGTTGCATAAAAAGGAATTTGTAAATAAGCATTGTGTCGATAGAGGATTATAGTAGACACATTTGGAGAAACTAACCTTTCAGATATTTTCAGAATGAGTTCTTGTTTAAGAGTTTATTTTAGACAATTCCAATAAGCATTTCTCCTCTTGCTTCTGGTGTGCTACATATGGACTTTATGTCATTCATGCATATCTTTGGAATGTGAAGGATGGTTTGATACGCAAGCCTGACAATTCATGAACTTTAGAAATAGCTGTGAATATAAGGCCTTGATTGTCTACGTTGTTGATGTCAATAGTTTCCTTTTCTAGTGTAAGGCATTGTGATTTGTGGATCGTTAAATCCCATGCCATTTTTAGGGGGATTTGATGACAAATTCCATGACTCACAAGGGAAATAGGGATAGTTTTTGGATTATTGACATCCCAAGCAAGACCTATGTAATTTTGGAACTGAACTACAATAAACAATGGAAGTGAAGGCGTATTTTCATCATCCTTTTAGAATATAGCTTGGACTTGCCAAAGTGCACCATTGACAAGGCTTGTTTCCACCCATAAATTTGAACATAACATTACCTCTTGTTGAACACACAAAAGGACCTTTGATTGTAGTTTTTCTTCATCAGAATTGGAGCATGGTGAGCCCTGGAGTTTCTCTACAGTTGACAAGCCAATAGGTGTTGCCAAAGATAATAACATTTGATGGTTATGAAGTGAGACCATTTCATTTGTTGAAAAAATGTGTGTTGAGGACAAGAACTATGCTTGTTCTATAGTGGCCATTAATGAGCTTGAGCATGACATTAGAACTTTCCAATCTTCCATTGTTGGCTCTACATTTCGCAAATTGGAGAGGATAGTACGTAAGGTAACTTGTATTGGATCCTCACCAATTTGATGAAATATCTTTCTTAGTGTTACAACTATGGTGAAGATACTCCATAAGGAACCACCGTATGAAGTTGAGGCATACATAGGAATGTCCTTGATTGGTGGAAGTTGGAAAAAGTCACCAAAGAGCATGATAGCTCGGCCTTTGAATGGGAATTAGTTGTGGTTGGGGAATGCTTCATGTAGCCTCATGTAAATTATTTGAAGCAACATAGGTCCAATGAAGCTCATTTCATCTATTAAAATGTAGCGAATGTAGTAAGATTTTTCTTGGAAGCTTGCTAGTGTTTGGCCTTGTAGGGGGGAAGTATCTTTGATAGGTACCTATAGGGTTGAGTGGATAGTTGATGCTTGGATGTTGAATACTACTACACCTGTAGGTGCAAGAAGTAGTAATGGTGAAGAGCCATTTTGGGATGAATTATTGATTGCAGATTGGATGGATTTTATTAGGTGTGATTTACATGTTCCAACAGTTCCTTGAACAATCAATTTAAAAGGAGTTTGGAAAGCACTTTCATTTAGATGTGTGAAAACTATATCAAATGATTTTTGTTGTTCGATGAAGAGGTAAAAGTGGTAGGGTGTGTGGAAATATGGGGTACTTCAAATGTTGGATGATTGGATTGTATGTAGGTAATAACATAGATTTTTTGGTGTGGATTGAGTTGGGAATAACCCCAATCATGGTGCAAGTCAATGTCATAGTGACCAAGCATATATAGTTCATCAAAGTGAAAAGGAATGCTTGGGTAGAGGCTTGATATAACTTTCCATTCAGATGGGTTATTTTCTTGCATTGTTCCTTCTTGATTGGTAGAGGAGGTAGAATTAGTTTCTTCAGAAGGCTTTGATGGTGTGTGGAGCACATGGAAAGGATGGTAAATAGATGCAAAAATATCCCACTATTCTATAATAGGAGTGGTTGAAAAAGTGAATTCATTGCAAATACTACAAAATGGTTTGCATAGTAGTAGCTCACTCCAACAAAATGCTTTAAAGAAGCTGTTGTCTCTTGCAGGGATGGAGATGAAGCATGGTGAGACACAAACAATGGCTTTAATGGACTACTCTTTCCATTGATAGTGCTTTCGAGAAGCCTTTTAGGTCCATTGTTGGGTGACCTCAAGAAGTAAAAAAGCCTCTAAATGTATTGGATGAACCATGTGAGTGTCAATTCTATTTGGGGAGGTGGTGGTTGATTTGGATGAGAGGTGGACCCGTTGAAAGTTTCTTTGGTTCACATTTAAAGAGACAAAAGTTTGGCTAGATAGGATGAGTTGAAGTTTAAGTAGGAGGTGGAAAGTTTCTCGGTCTCTAATATGATGGTCCACTAGTGTATCGACAAGTGTTTTTTTGAAAGTTGTTGGGGCGGGCTTGTCAGATTCTATATTGGTAGAAATATGAGATAGCATTTCATGGTATGTTTCTGACTTGTTTTCAACTTTTGTTGCATATTTTTCAATATACTTGAGGATTGTGTGGATAGAGATAATAGGTTGGAAATCAATATTAGCTCTCTAAATGGAGGGGATGGAAGGGTTGTGTAGATTTAAGATGTCATCATTTCAAGTAGCAGTGAATTTCGGTTGGCCAGCTTCATCAATTGCAAGGGTAGAAAGATCTTGAATGGCCCAAGCAACTTTGTACTGACATTGTAGGGATTGGCCTTTTTTCCTAAGGCATGTTTGCAAGGTACACTTTGTATGATGCTGAACACAAATGACCAGTTTAGTGTAGTCAATGAGAGGGTCAGATTAAAAAATATTTAAACTATCCATTAAATAAGGGTCATCACCAAGAGATCGATGAATTTCTTGGTTCTGTGATAGCAGTGCTTGAGGGTTCCAAGTAGAGAGATGCCTTTCAATGTATTGAAGGGAATTTTGTACCAATTGAAGGTTATTCCATTGGAGTTTCCCAATATTAGGTGATTTTTCTAGTGAAAGGAAACCATGAATATGTGCAAAGCCTTTGTGTTGCCATTCATACCCAGCGGATTTATTTGTTTAGAAAGTATTTTAATGGTATCCAATGGAATCGAACAAGGGTAGTAAAAAATATATCTATACTAGTAGTTGATTGTGCCAAGTAGTTTCCCCAAAACCTACGTTGAATTAGTTGTTGTACACCTTGCATAATGTTTGTAATATTTTATTTATTATTTGTGTGAATTGCACCTAGGGGTTTTCTAGGTGAGCGTGCATCACAGGAGTTATAATGTTGGGGCCACTTTGTTGTATGTAACATTGGGACATAATTGTAAAATGTAATTATTTAATATTGGGGAATAATAATAAAACAATAAAGTACCCAATATTAAATGTGGGGTCACATGATGTAGTAGTTTTGGGCACATGGTTTATGTAATACCACTTGGTGGTTTTGTGGGAGCTTGTTTCTATAAAAGCAACCACAAGGGTAGTTGTTTAGGGTTGGATAAAAGGTTGGATCAAAAGTTGGTCAAGGTTGAGCTTGTGCATGTGTGAGGGTTTGAAGCATGGCATGGGATGTGTGGATTCATGCTTGGTCACATGGAATGCATGGATAGCTTGTGCTTCAGAAGTGTTCATGGAGTCTCTGCAGATGTATTGTAATGGGTTTTCATTGCTGAATAATACATGGAGTGTGGATGCTTTTGGAGGCTGGGTTTTTCCCTCTTGAGGGTTTTCCCAGGGTATATCTTGTGTCATCTTTGATGGGTATGTTGTCTATTCTCTTGCATCTTGATGTTGAGTATTTTACTTGCATGTTTTCAGATTTGGGTTATGTGGAAATTGTCATTTTATGGCTGCATAGTTTCCTTACAAGTGGTATCAGAGCTTTGGTTATTGGATTGGATAACCCTAGGTTGCATGAGAGAATGAAAGGAAATGGCAAGATATAGGGGTTTTGCAAGTGTTTTATTGCAGATCTGAGGGTTTTGGGTTTGCTGTTATGATGGGTTGTTTGCAGATTTGGGGTGAAAATTTTTTGGCAAAATTAGGGTTTCTTGGTCATGCATTTAA
>VDFB02138202.1:0-39446 GCA_007258455.2 Sequoia sempervirens
TATATACATCTGTATATATGTATATATGCATAAATACATGTATGTTTTACTAATAGTTCTGTTACACTTTCCCTATTTCTCTATAATACTAAATGGCAGATTATGTAGCTCCTCTTATACAATTACTCTATTTGTTACCAGACTACACCTTTGGGCTGCTTTCAATTTCCTGCATCTGTATGTGTTTTTGTACCTCTTTTAAGGTTCTTAATGTGGGTTTTCAGTCATCTCTTGTTTACTTGTCAACCTTGAGTCTTTGTGTAACAACTATTTTATAATTTCTCTATTTCTCTATAATATTTGCTGCCAAACAATGTAACTACAATTTCAAATTGACAGGCCAACTATATGTCTACATATATGTATATCTTTAAATATAAAATAGAAATTCAATATATATATAGACCAATTGTGGTGCAACAACACAACAAGAAGTAAATGCAATATTGAATATTGCAGTGTGGGAAAGTATACTCCAAAATATGCAAGAAAATATTTTGATTCAGTTGCATTGTCAGGATAGTCATTATGGCATAATGAATATGTGCTCCAAAATATGCAAGAAAATATATTGATTCAGTTGCATTCTCAGAATAGCCATTTTGGTGTTATGAATATCTTACACATACTACACGATTAAATGCTCTCCTCTTAACAAATAGAAATTCCAAACAAACAACCTATCAACTAAAGATATAAAGTTGAACATATCAAAAAACTATTGCAAAAATAATTAAAAGCCAGCAAAAACATTTTGTAGAGATTTTTTCGTCATATAATTGTTACCATAGCTTAAAGAAAATAAGTATTGTCATAAAGAGTTGGGCTTAAATAATTGATTTGGCAAGTTGAAAAGATATGTGTATATACGTGGAGGGGGGAAAACCGCCCACACAAAACACTTTTTCCAATAGTGACTTTCGACAACAACCAAAGCATACATATGTGCAAAACTATTTTCGAATGTATCTATGCATATACAATGTATTTTCAATAGAGACTATAACAAATGGAAGGTACGATGTACACTCCTTTAAGAAGAGTGTAACAGTGTTGCTTCCTATACCTGTTCATCATAACTTCCTTTATTCTAGTTTCCATCTAAAAAAGCTTAACATTTTTGATTGCACATGCATATATACATACATACATACATACATACATATATACATACATATATATGTATATATATGTTATAATGAAGACTAAAATGTGCTAACACAAAAAACTGTAAAATCCTTGTGTTTATATTTTAATATATTCTAATGTTCAAACTATGCTATTCCTTTTCTGATCATTCATAGATATAGAATTGTATACACATGGATACACATATATATTTTGTTATATTTTTATGTGTAATTGATACTTTACATATATCTATGGTTATACATGTAAATTCATATATGCTAATGTGCTTGAGCTTGTATGCATACTTGTAGGCTATGCGAGTACATTCAAGTTAAATTATGAAAATGAATAGTTTTTTATGGGAAAAAGAATATCATGAAACATCTTGATAGAAGCCAAACAATCTATGTAACAATTGCCTTATCAATTATACATTTGAGCTACATTATTTAGCAGGATATATGAAACACAAATAGGGACACTACAAAAAGAACAATTAAGGAGTCACTTGAGAAGCATAGGAAAATGTTAGATGTTAAAAAACCAACATTAGATAGAAGAAGATCATAGAATGTGAAACATTGTTTTAGTTATCTTTGTACATCTTTGTTGTTACACCCTTTAACATAGGAGCAATTACAAATTAACATAGGAGTGACTGCATACATACATACATACATACATACATACATACATACGTACGTACGTATGTACATATACATACATACATACATATATATATATAGTGCGAAAGGATAAACATATTGGAGATAAAATTAGTTTGGTGGCTATTAAGTGTTATTCTTTGTAATATCTCTTTTATAAGTTTGATTTACTAGTTTAAAGTTTCTGGTAGTTTTCTTTTTGGGTCAGCCTAGCCGTGAATAGGATTTTTCGTGTAATAGCTCCTTTACAATTTCTCTATTTGTCTATTGTTGTTGCATTCTTAAATGAGCCACAATGGTCTTCATCTATACATATGCATATCTATTTCTACCTTTGCTATTGGTCGTGCATTTCTTTTGGAAAGACTAGTTTAAATGCAGAACCTAGTGCTAGCGAAGAAATTGTTGTTACACCTTGTTTAGATACTAATAGACTTTCAATTTGGAGCATATTCAGACATACCTGAAAGTCTATTAGTATGTCAACAAGGTGTAACAACAATTTATTCATGTACATGGGGTTCTTCATTTGGGCGAATGAAAATATTTTTTTCACTATAAAAAGAGGATTGAAAAATTAAATAAAATTTGAATTTTTAATAATTAATTTCTTAAATAATAATAATATGTTCAAAATTTCATACACAACATAATGTTACCTATGTCTTAGTTTTACATGCACTAGACCTAGATGCACATCTACATTTGAAGATTATGTTTGTAGGAATGTCCAAGATTCAAGGTGGGCTGTGTTGTTTCCTATCTATTTTTAAAATTTCTCTTTCTCTTTCGTATGTGCCCAATATAATGTGTCGAATATATTGTTTTGCTTCTTTTCTAGGGCCTTAATCATATTCAACTTAGTTGTGATTATGTCTGATTTCCAAACTATTGGGACCCCTAGGTATTTGTTCAAGCAACAAGATGAGCAAATGCTGTGGCCAACCTCATCCTTCTAAATGTGCCTCTAAATATCGTCTGTAGCCGCCCCAAAAAAAAACAAAACAACCCTCCAAATATAAGCACTATTAAAGCTTTAAAAATTTATCAAAATGTTTGGATAGTGAAAGGGCATGCAACACATATTAGAGAGATGCTACATTATCTGCCATTCAGTACTATAGACAAAGAGGGAAATTGTGAAAGAACTATTATTTAAACATACACACACACACACACACATATATATATTCATACATAGTCAATATTATAGAAAAACAAGGAAATTGCAAAAAGAACTCTTAAGGAGACACTTAACAGCCATACAAAAATGTCATAGTGTGGGAAAATATATTATGATTAAGTTGCATTCTTGAAACAACCATTATGTTGTTGGTTTCATAGCATTTTGTAGAGACTTTTTGTTTGAAGTTTCCAATGGGGCTTTGATCAACCCAACCATGTATATACATTATATATGCATAAATACATGTATGTATGTTTTACTAATAGTTCTATTACAATATTGAATGCCAATGAATGGTAAGTGTTTGCTTGTGCGAGGGTTAGTACATTTTGTCTTTGTTATACGATGAGGGCGGACCAAGTAAATGCAATATTGAATGTTGCAAGGTGGGAAAGTATACTTTGATTAATTTGCTTTGTTGAAACATCCATTGTGTTGTTATATATATATATGTATTCTTTCTTCCTCATATATATATATATACATCATGTGTACATATATATATACATGTATACATACATATATATATACATCATCTGTACATATATATACATGTATACATATATATATATATATATATATATATATATATATATATATATATATATATACATACATGTACATGCATATATATATACATATATATATATATACATGTGTATATATATGTATATATGTATATGTATATATATATATATACATATACATGTATATATATTTATGTATATGTATATATATACATATACATGTATACATATCTTGCTTACACACACACACACACACACACATATATATATATATAAATGTTTATACACATTTGTATATATGTATATATCACATAAATACATGTATGTATGTTTTACTAATAGTTCTTTTACAAATTGCCTATTTCTCTCACAATCTTTGAGATGCGGATAATGCAACTCCTTTTATCTGATTACTCTGTTGTGTTAGAATAAAAAGAGCGTGACCACCATAGTAAAATCAAAAGCATGGGGAGCTCGATGAATGTGCAAATGTATGTAATGCAAGCGAGGAAGAATAAGTGCGTTCTATTCAAAATCTACACCATCCTCTTTGTAAGGATTTGAACTTAGATGTCGAGAAAGATGCTTGAGGCAACTAAGCTGTATTACCAAAATGTGTATAACACCAAAAGACACAAAGTATATATATATGTGTCTATATATATGTATATGTCATTATTATATATATATAAATATATGTATATATATATGCATATATAAATACATACATATACATATAAATACATACATATACATATACATATACATACACTTTCCATCCTTTGTTTATTTTTTTAAGTCATCTCCATGCATCTTTGGCATTATACCCATTGCCATAGGAGCAATTGTAGTTAAATCTTCTTTCTTTCATCTAAAAATACAATAATGTGAAATATAATTACCAAGGTGCACGTCGCCACAAAAAAACCCAGTGAGGGCCCTGCTAGTTGGGACACCCCTGGCACTGGAAAATCCAATTCACAACTGGCTTGATGAAAATCCCAGTGGAAACTTCAAACAAAGTAGCCTTATATATAAAAATGTTTATACATCTCTCTATATATATGTATATATGCATAAATACATGTATGTATGTTTTACTAATTGTTCTATTACAATTTCCCTATTTCTCTATAAGACATTGCCATCCCACGTAATTTGCAAGATCCACCGCTTACATACACAGACTGGGGCAGTTTGTTCTAGGGAGCCTCAAGCAGATTAGGGCAAAAAGAATATCATGAAACATATTGATACATAATTCCAGGAAATGTAGCTCAATTTTTTGATCAAGCCTGTGGCATTGTACCCATTTTGTACAATTTATTGCTACTCATTCGCTTTACAAGTTCTATTTAATGTGGGTTTGGTTCCAAAGAATGCAGCCCGAATTTTCAATTGACAATACAACTCTTACACAAACTTCTTGTCTTGTATGAATATGTTTAGTGCGTGTTTTTGACCATCTGTTATTTACTTATGATTGTTAACTCTTTTTCTAATAGTTGTTTTATTTGTTGTTCACCAAGCTAATTCCTATTAAGCACATACCAAAAGGCATGAACAATAAATTAATCACTTACGCAAAATACCCATGTAAAATGACTAACAACTTCTGGAGCACAATAATCACAAACAAAAAATGAAACAGGTGAAAAAATTACTAACCCTAACCATATTTTTTCGCGAAAGAAAGAAGATTTGACTCCAATAAATCCATCCATACAAAGCCATAATCTCTTTGAAGTCTCCAAAATGGGTATAACCACATAGATACAAACTACTAACCCTAACCTTATTTTTTGGCGAAAGAAAAAAGATTTAGTTGCAATAAAACCATCCATACAGACCCATAATCTCTTTGAACTATCCAAAATGGGTATAACGGCAAAGGTACAAACAAATAACAACGAATAATAAGTAGAGACTGAAACACATGAACAATAAATTAATCATTCATGCAAAATACACATGTAAACTGACTTACAGATTCCGTGGCGCAACAATCTTAAAACCCTCCAAAATGCTATAAAATGGAGCTGAAGGCGATGATTTTTACAATAGTTAGCTACCAAACCAACACCACAATGGCTCTTTCCACAATGCAACTTAATCAATATACTTTCTCGCACATTTCACACCACATCAGTGTTAAAACACTCCAACTTGCTATCAAAAGGAACAATAAGCACATAATGAAAGACATGAACAATAAATAATCTGCTATCAAACCAACACCACAATGGCTCTTTCAACAATGCAACTTAATCAATATACTTTCTTACACATTTTGTAGTGCATCAGTGTTAAAACCATCCAACCTACTATCAAAAGCAACAATAAATAGAGAATGAAAGACATGAACAATAAATTACTCATTTCTGCAAAAGACCCATCGAAAACGACTTACAGATTCCGCAGTGCAACAGTTTTACAACCCTCCAACCTGCTAAAAAATGGAGCCGAAGGTGACAATTTTAACAATAGTTTGGTATCAAACCAACACCACAATGGCTCTTTCGACAATACAACTTAATCAAAGTATACTTTCCCACACCGAAACATTCAATATAGCATTTACTTCGTTTGCCGCCACCGTACACCAACGAAAGGATGCATTAACACTCGCTCCAACAAACACTTACCATTCACCTTCCCCATATCAAGGACACCATTCTCCACCACCACCAACCTACATAATTACCAATGTCCACGTCGCCACAAAAAAACCTGATAACCTCCCCACCGACTGAGACACCCCTAGCGCTAGAAAATCCAATTCACGACTAGGTTGACGAAAATCTCGGTGGAAACTTCAAACAAAATAGCCTATCTGCTAAATAGGTACTTTTGAAGTAATAATTATAATAGAATTTTAAATGCTCTACTCTCTATGTCAATTCAAATGGTAAGGGTGATTTGTTGATAGTGTGCTCATATGTAAATTTAAATTAATGATGGATGAGTTTAAAGAAGTCATGGCAATGGTGATTTATTTTTGATTATGGTAAACACTTTTGGTTAGAGAAATGAATTGGAGGAGCCAAACCCTATACATAGAAGCACAAATAATAGTCAACTACAACCAAGAACAATAAGGAACACTAAGAGACAAAGAATAATAACAAACCACAAAACCCCATATAGGGTGGAGAACAAAGCATATGGAAAAATACCACAAAAGAATAGGACCACCACTTAAGGTGGTTTGAATCCAAAAAACATTACATAGATTTGTTTTGATCTAGCATTGCAATGATTACTTGAATTAAATCCCTTCTTATTGGGATATATAAAGTAAAAATAATATATTGTAGGGTCACCTAAAATCATAGAAGAGGAAAATTGATTTTTGTTATTGAAAGGTGAAGGACCATGAGGAGGATTACAAACTGCAGATGATTCTAAAACTTTAATTTTTATCTTCAAAGAGGTGTCATTCTTTGAGTTCACCTTGTTCACTAAAGGATAATCCACTCCACTAATCCCCTTTGAGGGGAGGCCAATCTCTTCCTAGGGAAGATGAACCCTGCAAACCCTTAAAAGTTTGTTTAGAGCTTAAAACACCACACACAATAGAAGCATGCTATAAATTGGGTAGTTGAGACACATCATCAGGGACCCCTCATAATCAATCTACTACACCCAATCTGCAAGCTTTGAAGATAAAGTGATAAAAAAAAGGAGCTACCTGTCAATAACAATGTAGACACAAATTCTAGTAAGACACAAATTCTAGTAAGAGGAAGTGCTTCCTAAATCTATTCATCTCATTAATATTGTTAGATCCCCCAAAGAGTAGACTATGGAATTTCACACTTCCTTGTCCCAATACTCTAATAGTAAGCTAGAGAGTGTAAACCACACATGGAGTTTTTCTATGTCAACTTTGTTAAGATCCAAACTTGGTTCCCACTTCTTGAGGAAGAGGCATAATTTTCCAAGAAACCATGTTCCACCCTTCAAGCTTTGAAAATAGTATTCACGAAGATAAAAAGAGGTGAGGAAGAATTTATTTGACAAAACAATGATCTCTAGCAAATCTTTGGTTTTCTACTTCCTTTGAGCCTAAGTTCTACAGCTGTCCACAGTTGGCCTAGCCCCCAAGAACATTCTCCAATTTGACAAGGGTGATTTTTTTGATAGTATAATTATATATTAATTTAAATTGATGATAGATGAGTTTAAGTATTTATCATAGCAGAAGAGTTTGAAATGACAAATTTAGGACTAATACATTAAATTTCCTTGTATTAATTATTTTACGTTTACATGATGATATCTTCATTTCACAAAGCATGTAAGTGACTTGCATAACAGATTCAATATAGAGTCTATAGACAATTATAAATCAATTAACATGTACCTTTGGCTTTGGGTGAAAAGCTAGTCAAAGATGATGTAGCAATAAAGTATATCCAATGATGATATAGCAATGAGATACAACATCACTTCATTAAATATGTAATTAAAAATGATCAAATTGACTGAAATTTTGTAGATTTAAGGATCAGCTTGCAGGTGTGTTTACATAAGCATTATCAGGGGAAATTTTTGAAAGAATAGGAGAAATGTTGGGCGTCATCACACTGCCATTCAAGGAGGAAACTATTTCATGTCAAGCTTAAGAGAGGATATTCGAACTTTAATCTCAAGATAAGAAATGGAGTTCATTGTGCCAGCAGATGAAGGAGAATAATTTTATTTTTATTGCAGACAGTTGTAATTATGTCAGAGTAGTTATAGGAGTCCATCTATAGTGACAACAATTTATGACTATAGTACTGCTGTCCCTAAATTACAGTGGTAGTTTTCCAGTAAAAGAAAAGGAAAAACAAGGCATGTATGTTGGTTATTCTGTATGTGAGAAATGCATAGAGAAAGATATATTTTTTATCTAATTTGTGTGACTGGATTTTGAGCTTGTTGTCTTGTTGCCTCTGTTTTTATTTGGTGCTGGTTCATTTTGATTGTGCAGGTTAGAAACAGAACTCCCCTGTTATTAGAGATACAATCTTTCAGACTATATCCATGATTCTTAAACAGCCTGCAGAACGGCTCACTCTACATGGCTCAGAGGCTCCTTCAACTCCAACAGACAGTTGCCCATCCACCCTTTGAGCAGTCTCAATTCCATCAAATTATAAAAAGTTTTATAGTTTCATATTCCATATTTCGAATCTTTACATCATAAAATGTTTCTTTTGCTGCTTGTTCTCAATTCTTTTTTGAGCAGCCTTAGCCCTTATGATCTAACACATATATCATGCATATTGAATTTAAGGATTCTTAGTGTTGAAAATGCCCTTTCCTTACACGGGTTTTAAAAAACATATTTTTTTATATGAATGAAATTGATGCATCAAATACACACCTGTCAGACCACACAATATACATTGCCAATCATATACACACATCATCAATACATCATAAATGCCCTATTCTTACATAATTGCTATTCATTCATAATTTTGAGATGATCATCTTTTTAAATTTTGGAACTTGAAGTTTTAAGCTTGTTCATTAGTATAAAATTTATAGAACGACTTATTCTTACATAATTGCTATTCATTCATAATTTTGAGATGATCAACTTTTTAAATTTTGGAACTTAAAGTTTTAAGCTTGTTCATTAGTACAAAATTTATAGAACGACTTGTTTATAAAAACTCCTGAAATGCTAAACACTACCTTCTAAGATATTTTAAAAAGTCTGCGAAAGAACCAAAACCTAATTTACTCTAACAAATATTTCCTCACTTATATAATGAAACTTTCCACTCTATAGAAACAGATCTTAAAGTCCCCTCCATAAAACTTAAAAGATATTTTAGAAAAACTTCCATTGAACCAAAACCTAATTTACTCTGTAACAAATCTTTTGTTGCTCATATAATGAAACTTCCCACTCTATAAAAATAGATCTTAAAGTCCCTTCCATAAAACTCGTTCAAAAGAAAAAAACAAAATGTTTTAATCTTGTAGTGCTTGACACTAACATTTAACTATTCATTAAAAGGGCTAATACAATTTACAAATTCCATGTCTGTCACTCTGAACCATTCAGTATGTTAGATTTATACACCATGAGTGCCACCATGGGCAAGTAAGCAAGCAGAACTAGAGTATACAGTTATGTGTAGTTACAAAATGAAAGCACAGCAAAACTATACAACTGTAAGATGCCATTCCTTGGAGTTACTGGTAAGTACTGGTAGGAGGCGGCACCGTTTCCTCAATAGAAACTCTTCTACCACGTATTACAACATTCTCCGCCTGAAAGAAAAAACAAAAGTTTAAAAATGTCAAGATCCAAAATGCCCTAAGATTTAAAATAACCCTTGAGAACCAGAATAAATTGCCAATATGGCGTCCCACTATACAACCTGAATTGCTTTGGTTGCAAAAGATTTTCTTTCAAATTCAATATAAGCATATGCAGTGCTTTTCCCCTGCAACCATTATTTTCACACGTAGCACCCACTAATTTTAGATAGATTTTGATCGAAGAAACTTTAATGTGAGAAAGGATCGTAATGGTATAAAATATTCACCCTTGTTATAAGACGAATTTCATCCTGTGTAACCTTGCCAAACTTGTTGAACTTCTTTTCAAGTTGAGAGACTGTAACCTTTGGAGGCAGGTCGTACACATAAATAAATCCTAAGCACATATAATTTTCCAGATTATTAAAACCAATATATATATAATCATAACAGTTTTTATCATTAAAGATTCAAAATTTCAGTTTGAATATAATTTCTGGATTTGATTGTGTCAATATTTTTTCTCATCCATGTTTCCAATCACACTACGTGATTCATCATCAGGATGAAAGAATGCTGAAAGTTAAGAATGAATCGCATAATGTGATTCCAAATGTTGATGAGAAAAAATATTGACACAATCAAATCCAGAAATTATATTCAAACAGTTTTTACAAACCCTAAGTGTTAAATATCAGGTTTTTATATAAAACTCCTGGTTAAATTCACTGAACTTCATATATAATCCCAAAACCAAAAGATTTTGTACATAAAATTATTGAATTCTGTTAATAATTCCCAAAAACCAGTATTAGAATTTACCTTTGGGTTCATGTGAAGAGGAAGGGGATTCAGGAATTGGGGTGGAGTAACAACAACCCATTCTTCAGCCTGAGTTTCCTCTGCACTGATCTCTTATGTTCAATTATTTCTCAGTTGAGTAGAAAGTCGTCTGGATTGCTTTTAGTTTGTTCAAATGTCAACTTCTTTTATAATATGTAGATATTGTTTTCTATTAAGATAAACGAATCGAAACAGTATACTATATAAACACTGTTATGCTTATGATGTTGGATGTGTGTTTTGAGTTGTATGGAATCCACTAAATTTAATCACAGGTAGTTGTTTTAAAAACGTCAAATAAAATGGTGTGAAATAAATGATTAAGAAATAAATGGCCGTGAAATAAATGGGAAGGAAACACTACTTGCACGAAGCATCACAAACGTGCTAAAATTAACTGCGAAACATGCAAACAATATAACTGCTGCATGAGCAAGGTATTATGGGTACGTTGCTGCATGGGCAAGGCATAATGGGCACGTTGGGTGTAGTCTTTGTAAGTTGTGCTGTTGTCACAGCAATGAGCTCATTTCTCTCGCTGCGCTGTATTTTTTCTCTGGTTTAAATTTTGTTGGAACCTTGCGATACTCGACCTTCAAAGAAAGTGTTACTTATTTTTCAGCTGATGTTTCAATAGTATAACTCAATGTTTAGTATAATTTAAATTGCTGTGGAATTTGGACTTATGATTTTGGCCTGTTTGATGTATTTTCAGAATGAAAGGAATTTGGCTGAGAAAATGATTAATTAAATATAAATTGGATGTAGCGGGTATTTGAATTTGTGACATATTAATGTTGAAATGATAGATATTATGGCATCAAACAAATTCACCGAGCAATTCATCTTCAACAATTCACCCCAGTAATTTATGGCTGTGAAAAATTCATTGTTTACACAATTCACTTCCAATAATTAATCGTTGTGGTATATTCACCATGTATACCTTTTTAATACGTGGTGAATATACTGCAGCGATGAATTGGTGGAGGTGAATTGTGCACGTGATGAATTATATAATATTTCTTATAGATTTTTTTTTTAAGTGATTAAGTGTTTTATATTATTTATATAAAATATTATATCATATATCTATAAAGAAGATTGGTGGAAGAAGTTACATTTTAAAATTTGAAGGATAAGTCTAAAAGGAAGAATAATTATAATTTTGATTATAAGGGATCATGTTTGCAGAATTATTAGAATACATGCACTAAGGAATATATATAAATATGTATATATATATATATATATATATATATATATATATATATATATATATATATATATATATATATATATATAATAAGTCATCCTAGAAGTTCAAATAGATACAAGTGTAATTTATTAAACTAAAAACAATACAAAAATATATATCATATATTAACAAAGAGTTGTAGGGCACCGAAGTTCCTGCCAAAAAGTTATAGAATAGTTATGTTTTAATTTGTTGTGTTTGATAAGTTTTAGCAACAATGTTGATAAAACAAATAAATAATAGGTACATGAAAAACAAGTTTTCCTCTAATGATAAACAATTGACATTTATAACTATATTCTAGGATTAATACATACATAGAATTCCTAACTAGTTGCAATTCTGGTTCGAATGAAAGAGAAGATAATGTACCATAATGGGCTCTAGCATGAGTTGCGCTAATACATTTCCTCATAAATTGGAGGTTTAGAGCAAAACCAAATTGCTAAAGGAAGATGAAAAAAATCAAAACACAGTAAATCATTCATAACCTGATTTGAACACAACATTCGTGATTCAAGCAACATCAATTATTCAAAGCAAGTGGAATTATGCATTTTGTTAACACTTTTTTGTGTCTTACATGTTGTATGAGGCTAGATCATAGGGATGACATCAAAATAGTAAAAAGTAATTCATACAAGCCCAAGAGGCATACTTAAAATCTATATCAAAGAAACTTTAAGGCTCTATATAAATTCAAAGAAAAATCACTCTAATAGTTTTTAGATATCCCACTTATTTCCTATCCTTGTTCTTTGATATGCTATGAGTTATTCTATGATTATCTCTTGAGCTAGGATGTCATCTCTTCCCTCTCTTCTACTTCCCATGAATTGAGAGTGTCCATATACTTAATCACATTTCCCTTCACATGGAAAAAAAAATCGATATATTGTTTTAGCAACAATGATGATAATATAATTACTTTATAATAAGATTTTTGAATAGTGGCAATCTTATTATTTGAATCAATTAGTGAGGAATACCAAATATAACTCTGATAATAATCATGCATTGTCTTCGTACAAAGTCATACACTCCATGAAAAAGAATGAAGTAAGGAAGCCCATTGAATGAAGGCCCAAAGGAAACTAAAACAATAAAGATAATGAATAATGACTGATCTAATAGCAACCCGTTATGATCTTCTGTTTTGCATTGTAGCTATAGTAAATCAATAGACCCACTGATTGAAGTTCTCTAAAAACAACCCAATTGATAATTTACAATCAAGACAATTGCTTGAGGAGCAACCTAAATGTACACAAGATCCATACCTTGACTAGGAGCAAGAGACTTCAACCATTCAAGAAACGAGTACATGTTGGCATCTCGTTTAGAAAGACCCCATATAGGACCATAAAGCCTTTCAATGTAGAGGTTGAGCGTTGTAATTGTTTGATATTGAGATTTATTGGCTATCTCGAGGGAGTATCTATAATAAGTTCTTCCATTTTCACTCCAAGAATGTGTCATCTTTTGGTACATGGCCACCAAATTGTTAGCTGAAGATCATAAAAAATAAACAAAAAGTTAATAGATTTTTAGTTGATGATATTAGATTTCTACAATCTATATTGTTGATCATTGTTGTTTTTCTTTTTAGATTGTGTGAGTTTTTGTCTAGAACATTGATGGTCATTCCAAAACCAGGAAGCCTAAAAGAGGAAGTGTCATTTTTGGTAGGAACCCAATTACCAATCATCACATCATGAGCAGAAGGCTATTTTGGCTTGGTAGGGGTCATCCACTACTATATTGTGGGTTGAAATGAAATTGTGGCATTTTGTGCCAAATATTCTGGGTGATTAAGCAAATCAACTTTAATTCGTTCACCAATCCATCCATAGTTATAGTTCCTACCATTAAACAAGTAGAGCACTATGTCCATGGTAATTGGCTCCAAGAGAACATGGGTAAAGGTAGTTCTCGTCACAGTAGAATTGATCCGAGCTCATTTCTTCTTTATAGCATAAGCCCCAAGCCAATGGGCCACTAGTAACAACACCGTAGCCACCTATATGTCAAGTCAAATAAATCTCTTTTATGTTCAAAGTTATCTTGGTAAATTGGGGAAACACTAACTATAGTCATTTATTCAAGCAATTGGAAAAGGTTGTATAAACTTAGAAATTTGAGAAAGGAAATACTAGCATCTTTTCTTCACAAAGACTATTTGTTGTTTAGTAAAGTTTATTAAAGCTTATGCATTTATTCATAGAATTCTGGAAGCAAGAAAGCAGAAATTTGAAACATATTGGTAGAGAATCTTGTATTATTAGTACTAGAATTTGTAGAAATTACTCTGTCTGATCGCAAAGAGTAAAATAGTAAAATATAGAGCTAAGAACATTAGAGTACATAGAATTATGCATATCCATAGAGTCTCTACTTAGAACAATGGACACTTTCATGATTATCTCTACTTAAAACAATGGACTCTTTCAAGAAAAAAAAAAATTCAAAACATAAAATCTACTTTCAAGCTAGTATATCTATGATTCAGAGTACATTGATGCAAAGCAAGTTGGCAGAGCAACAACCAATTTTCCATTTGTGCCGGCCTTGTTTGAATAGTAGCTTGTCCATCTTTTCTAGAATTCTAGCAGAGCATGTTTTGGCTTTGAGGACAGCTAGTATATGGCTTGATAGCAAATGTCATCATGAAAAGGAAAGTAGTTTAACAGTAGAAAAACTAGTTGGTTGTAAGGCATCTACGAAACGTCATTGAGTGGGAAAGTGAATGACAAGGGGAAATAAATTGTAAGTTATTTTTGTATGTCCTTGGAATCATACCACCATGCTAACTATATAGGCGACGTCAGGGTTTTGGGATGAACATTCTCAAAGAGGGCATTGGAAGTTGAGAGAGCGCTCTTGAAATTTTATTTTTTCATAGGAAACAAGTAGGCACGGGCTTGGAGTTTTTGTCTGTTGTGTAAGTGTTGTTCAAGGTTGGGAATCATTGGTCTATAGGGCAAACTCTTTTAGAAAATTTTTGTAGATATCTTTTATGTAGTTTGTGCTTGGAAAAGGAGACTAACTTCATAAGTGAAACTATTGTTCAATGATTCATATTACTGATTCAAAACTATAGTGTTCTATGCGTCTGGAATGTTACAATCCCATTGCGGGGTTCATATCAGTGTTGCCACAAAGACTACACTGCCATTCATTTGGCTCCCAATCCTTGACTACATCAGATTGTCATTATTATTTTTACTTTAATCCCTATTGGATATGCAACACACATCCACAAGAGTGTCTGGTAGTCCCAAAGAAATTGCTGGTGCATTGTCTTTATTTGGTTGACAGTGGACTGTGTATAATAATTTACCATAGAAAACACATACAAAAGTGCCTTTGGTATAAAGGGTCATGCTAACTCCTCAATTTATTTTGTCGATAATGAAGTAAGCGTTCCAATTTATAAGACTACAAATACAAAATTATCTTTTTAGGGAGGGCAGTACTACTCTTCAATTGCCCCCTAAATTTGAGCATTTGTCACCTTGAGAAGCTGCTCCCCGTAGTCTCTATGATTTGGGTATGCATGTAAATAAAATGGATTATTTGTGCTGACCCAGTGGTAAGTGTATTAATATGCCTTGGGAAAGCAACATGATTGAACTCTCATTTGGTATTGTTTGGTATTGGCAGATGTGGAGCTCTAGTGGAGCCTTTTCAGAAATATATCATGCTATCATTATATGCAAAGATTATAATATTTATTTTAAGACAAACATCCCCAAGAGAGTCATATAGATGTATCACTGGAGTCTTCTTAGAAATAGACTATAGATCATCACTTGAAAGAGGTGGAATACCTTCACTATAAATTATGAAAGCAGGTCGTTGTGAAATTTATTTTACTGAATTTTCTATTGGGAGAAAACTTGAGGAGTAAACTAATCTTCCATAAAAAAATGATAATATTTTGGCGTGCATTTTCTTGGGCTAACCATATGATACATATATAATTCAATTACCAAATTAGAGTATTATACCAAGTAGCAAGCTCCATTGAGTTACTTATCAACTAGGGTCCAATATCCATAAAAGGGTTTGAATTCATCCTTTGTCTTTTCATACAGAAAATTTTGTGTCTTGTTTCCAGAAATACTTACAAAAAGTCTATTATGATGGAAATGAAATTGAGAGAGACCCCTGATTCCTAATTCACAAAGCAACCACTCTAAAGTTTGTTGACTCATTCTTCTTAGGTGAGAAGAAGCTTGGTTGAAGTGATATGAATTTATCAAATGTTGTTTGTAGGCATCAAATCTTACTATTGTGTTGAAAATTGATGTGTTTTCTTAGCTTAATACTTTGTAAAACTTTAATATTGCTGATCTAAATATGTTTTTTCCTTTGTTACAAATTATTTGTGGATGATTACCTAATTACTCCATTTTACTATTTGTAGAATGTGGACAAAAGTTGATAGAAGAAGTAGACATGATATTAGAAAGATTACACAAGTATATACTGTGGAGAAACCCTTTCAGGAAAAAATTCCACCAAAAATTAATCTATTATTCAATCTCTGAAGTAGATTACAATAGCTCTAATTCTTGCTTGAGAATGCATCTGTTGCCTTCACCAAATATTCTTCACAACCTGCAATAAAACTGATAATAACTCTCGTCAACTTTCTTGAGATAAATATGAATTAATCAACTTTGTAAACTCCAAAAGAGTTACAATTACAATGTTCAATCCCTACCCTAAAAGGTATGCCTATCTCTTGCAAGGAAAGTTATGCCATGAAGAACAATGTCAAATCTTCATCTTCATCCATTTTGGGTGTCCCAAACTGAAGTACAAACTCAACCTTTATTTTGTAAATATCTTCAAGGATTCATCCTCAAAGTAGCCGCCCAAGAGTGGGCCCACTTAACTTGGCCTTCTGAAATATCTTAGCATGCAAAGGAGTTAATTCCAAGAAGCCAACTTTGGCGCCCAAGTTGGGTCCAAGTCATTTCTTGTTAACTGAAACATTTCTCTCCACCATTCATGCAAGAATGGTCATCCCCTGTTAATTGAAGGTAGTCCCTATTATCTTTCATTCAACTTAAGTCATTAGTCATGCATTCCAAGTTAACTGAAGTCAACTAGCATTCAGCTAAAACTAACTAAAGATAACTAAACCATAACTGAACTAAACTGAACTGAGCTAAACTAATTCTGAATTGAACTGAATTGATCTGAACTGATCTAAACTGAACTGAACTTCATGCATGTAAACATCAAACCCTACTCCTAGGATCTTTACATGCATTCAAAAGTGTTATCTCTTACTCCAAATAGTTAACTAAACTCAAGGTGAGTGTCACCTACCATGTGGGCTCCCTATGTGCCCCTATTATTTAGGAACTCATATTGGATGTGCCCTCGCATTCTCCTAACATTTAAAATTAATTACAAATGTCAATTAACATGATTATTTCATCAAATATTAATCTCTCTCTAATCCTAGTGTTTGAGAACACTTCCCAAGGACTCAGGAGATACATGAAATAAATAATGTTTAGGATTCCAATTAAATGACATCCTATTCCCAACATATTGTAGATGAAAATGAGTGAACACCATTTAGTAATAATGCTAATTTTTCTAACCTACATTGTTGCAAGTTTTCCAAGACTCTTTAGCTCAGTATTAGTTACTTTAAATCCACAAGTGTTCCATTGATTTGAATGTAGTAAGACTTGTCTTTTGTGATTGGTACACCTCTGCTAGCAAGTCCATCCAAGTTCTTTTGATGAAGCTCCCTATCATTTACTAAAATGTGAGTTTTTGCACTAGCACAGTCATGTGGCATGGGATAATTGAATTCATGTATAAAAGGCTGCACCCCAAACATACAAATTTTGGTCAATATTGTGACATGCAAAAATATAGTCATAAGATTAATTTCCCCAATAAAAGCACAGTTTTTCATAGAAAGAAAGCAAAGGATAAATGAAATTAACATACTGGTATGATTCCCAGACAAGGCTCCCCCATAACACCCCAAAACCTAGCTTGGTAGTCATACCTGAATGCATCATCCAAAAAAGAAGAATGTGAAATTTCTCCAAAATACATCTAAAAGATAAAATTTGCTTAGAACAATCAACTAAACATTCTACCAATTCAAAACATGGTTGAAAATTCAGTAACACTATAAGTACTATAACACTTATCCATCACAAAAGGACCATTTTTATGTCTCTAGCTTACTAGTAATGTCGAGAAAGGTGCATTACACTAGAAGCAAAGCATGCCTCAACTTTACAAAGATTTTGTTGCTATTGTGTGCTGAAATCTACCTAGTCACTATAGGCTTCATCCTTATGGCAATGATCACCTACTATGCTTTCCCAAAGCCTAGCCTACAAATAATTTTCATCTCATGATAGACATTTGAAACTATATTATAGTAAACAAATGAAATTTTTGGAACATTTAGCTAGAAAACACAGTGTCAATGTAAAAACAACCACAAAGAAGGAAACACAACTCTGAACTAAAAATGAGGCATGTTATTCACTTGCACCCACAATGAAACAGTTTGGACTGCAAACCTAGACCCAAAATTGCTCCATTTTCTGACTGAATTGGAATACAATAATTTTTAGATTGGATTCTAGATTCTCTGTAGTGGCTATTGTTCTTAGTTTAGAAAAATGCACTTATTTGCTTCAGTTACTTTTTGTTTTAGCCTTCTAGGTTTATTTTTTAGCCTAGGCACCTGAGATGTGGATTTTTCATAGTAAACCCTGCAGTTATTTTGTTCTGTCACAAAGACCTAGAGCCCGCTACTCAAACAAATAGAGAGGGTATATTTGAGATTTGAGCTAGTGTAGTGCAATTCCTTTCATTTTTAATGGAAGATAGATGTAGTACTGAGAGTCAGATTTGTGAGTATTTGTTGAATGCATTTTTAGTAGTATAATAGTAGCGATAACAATTTTTTGTTTTAAGCTATATGTAGTTAGGGCTTATTTTTGGAGTGCAGAGTCTGCTTTCTATGATCTAAAAATTTAATACTAGTAACCTTGAATTTTGACTCTTGAATCATTTAGCAGGATTTGGTTTAAAGTCAGATACTCTTAAATGAATATTCCTAAATGATATAAAAAAATTATTTTGAGCATTTTGTAGTCCTATTCATCTAAATGAATTTTTTTGGCGATGCACTTGTTGTTTTCATTATAGCAGGACCAATTTGGCAATGACATTGCATGCTTGAAGATTTTTGAAAAAGGTTTAAGTGGCAAAGACCGTGGAAAGTTTTGAAGTTAAACATTAGAAAATAGAATACAATTAAGAAGCATTTGTGTTTCTTTCTGTTATTTTTACATCTTTCTAGATTCCTTTTCATTCTAAACTACTTAGGCTTTATAGTGGTTAATCTTGCAATTCTCTACACCATCTAATTACCCTACATTTTTTATATGTTCCCCATGATTTTGTGTATTGCCAGTCTGTTGAATGTGATTCTTTATCTTCTCATGGGAAACATTGGCCGCCATATTTGCATTTAATAGGTGCAAACTCAATACAACACAAAAAATTACTCCTCTACTTGACCTTAAGACATCAATAATACTAAAATATTTGTATCCAAATGTTGATGTGACAAAAAAATGGTGATTAGGTAACTATAACAACTATTTCTACCAGAAATTGGCATGTTCTACAAAATATAATCCCAACATAATGTAGAATTCCATGAAATGATGAGAGAACATACATAAATAATCTTTTTCTACCTATTGAGTTGTTCAAAATGGCCTATGATAGTAAATGAAAACCTCTTTTTCAAGCTTTTTTCAATGAGAAAGAAACATTAGTTTAAAAATTATTTGTAATTTGACAAAGATATTGTCTATAATCAATAAGCACTAGTAAAAAAAATTTGTCACTTGGTCAGAGGACTACCAGTGTGTGAAGTGCACTTCCAAATTGTGGCAAGATTTTTGATTTCTTGAAACCCTAAAGCATACAATCAATTACAACATTTGAACACGATAAGTTAAACGCAAACCTCATTTTCATTAGATTGAAAATAAAAAATCTTGACAATGTTATTTGAGCAAAAGGGAAACCCTTGAAAAACAAACCTTGCAAATACTACAAAAGAAATACAATTGCTTCTAGTTAGTTCTAATGGAAAAATCGGTATACTGAAATTCTTTGAGATGCAAATTTGGGAATATTGCTTACAACAGAGCTCTTCAACCTTGGGGAAAGAAATTGATTTGAAATGGATTTTAAAACTGTCCAAGGTGAAATGTAAACAATGTTCATCTAAACCATACATAGCCTTTTTTTGATCCTTTTCTTTTATAATTTTAGTTACTGTTTGTTTTCATGGTGTGAACATTTAGTTGTATTAGTATGTTTATGTTGTTTCTCCATTTTAAATTTGAGATACTGCACTGATAGAGAATTGCAAGATTCTTGGTGACACAACGTTATAAGGAATTTAGATTACTAGTTTGTAGTTGGCAATACCCTAGAGTATATGTGGACCAAAACTTAAAAGATGAGATAAGAGAACCCAAATCATAGTTTGATGAAAAGTGCAAGTAAGGCTTTGGAGCTCAAATCTTAGTGGAAGTGGGAAGGCATGGTTTTTTTGTTAGAAATGATCATGATTTATAGAGCAACATGGTTTAGAAGTAATATTTGTTCTTGGAGAGGTGTTGATTACATAGATTTAGGACTTGTTCATGCAAGGAATTTTAAAAATATTATATGTAATATATTTAAAATATTTGAAAATAAATTTAACAATATTTTACATATTAAAATTTAAGAATATAATTAAATAATTAAATAAAATTAAAATTCATCTACTTCATTATTATAATTTTTATGTTAAACTAAACATATGAATTATTCAAAATAATAATTTTAAAATAATTAAATAATTAATATTTTTTATTTTTTAGTATTTATATGTGTCTTTTTTTTTTTTCTTTGCAAATATTAGAAGATTTTTATCTAATTTTGCAAATTTTTATAATATTCATGATTTAAATATTTTATAATATTTACATGATCTAGTTGTGAATATTATATAATATTTATATTTTATACAACATAAAATTATTTATCTAATTTTTAATTTTTAATTTAAAAATTAAATCACATTAGTAGAATTGAAACATCCTTTACTCTAAAAAATATGATGGTAATTACTTATTAAAATAATAAGCTTACTCCAAGTATTTTAAAATATATATTTTTGCAAAGGATCAACATCCTTTACATTATTTAAATATTTTATAATATTTACATGTAGTTTGTGAATTTCATAAAGTTACATGTAAAAAGTTACCAATACTCTTATAATATATTTCTGTACAAATAAATAGTTTTATAATGTCAAGTTTGGTATTACAATTTAAAGAGGTTGATTTTATAATATTTATTAAAACAATTTGATATTTTACATATTAAAGTTTTAAAATATAATTAATAAATTTTAAAATAAACAAAAGTAAAAATTTTCTACTTTTTCATTATTATAGTTTTATGTTTAAACTAAACATATGAATTATTTGAATCAATAATTCTTTTAATATAAAAGTAAATAAATTTATTATAAATATAAATAAAAAATCAAGATAACAATGCCTCTCATCACAAAATTAATTTGATATATTAGATGCTAATTTAATATAATATATAATCCAATATATATTAAACTATTAAAAAATAATATATCACATTATTAAAAATTATAATATAATATTATAAAATTATTATCTAAATTATATATGTTATATATGTTTCATATTATATAGAATATATATTATAATATAATTTTAAATTAATATATTATATGATAATTAATATATTAATATAATATATAATATTAAAAATAATTTTATAAAATAATATACTAATAATATATTAAATTATATAATAGATGTTGTATATTATATAGTATATATTTTTAATTTGTGACTAAATTATTTTTCATATACTATATAATAATTTTTTAATTATATTTTAAGATATAACAAGTAGATAAATATTTAGAATGCATCAAAAGTAATTAATTGTCAAATGAAAAATACTTCCAATAAATCCCTTGAATAATAGTTTAACTTTGTGTTGGAAAAATACTTTGTGGTGAAAAATTGTCTTAAAAAATTAGCTCAATATTTATTTGATTATAGTCTTTGTGAGAGAAAAATCTTAAAAAGCTAAAAAGGCCTGTCTATAATTCCTTCGATAGGAACTAAAAAGGATTCATCCTACAGATTCAAATAGATACAAGTGTAATTTATTAAACTAAAAACAATACCAAAAAAAAAAAAAACATTACAACTTTCCTAAAATTTATTTTTGCATATATAAAAATATAAGTAAATAAATAAAAGATAATATAATAAGTCATCTACAAGTTCAAATAGGAACAAGTCTAATTTATTAAATTAAAAACAAAATAAAGTAAAAAACATTGCTACTTTCTTGAAATATATTTTTGCAAATATTAATTTTAATTAAAAAAACAATGCATTTATGAGATGTGTACTTAAGATTATATTAATTTTCAAAATGACTTCATTATTTGCATTTTTAACAAGTTTGAACTATTTTTTTTTTTAACACTAAATGCTAATATTGTCTTTGGAATATTTTTTTTCAAAAAATTACTATTTGAAAATATATTAATATGGGTATTTTAAACATATCTATTTAGAGATATTAAATTTATTTTATTTTACTTTAACATTATTTTTTATTTTTAGTTAATGGTATGGACTTGTTAATAAAACTTCTAGATTATACTTTAAATTTGACTACCTTTTACACTTCAAAATATTAATATTTTATAATTGAAATATTATTTAATAATAAATATAAATAAATGAAATGCAAATGATTTATTTTTGTAAAATTTTGATATATTTGAATAAATAATTTGTTAAAATTATAGATAAAATATATCTTAAATACATGTATATAAAAAATTTCAAACACGGGTGCAACATATTGATTATGAAGACTCTTAGGTTATTGATTATGAAGACTCTTAGGTTATTTGTCATTCTTGTGGTAAAGTGGGTCATGCCTCTTGTACCTGCTTGAGGAAGAAGAAACATCACTTGGTTTGGAAGAAAAAGGAAAAGTGACTGATTTTGTGGAAGATTACACAACTCCCTATCAAGAGTTTTGGAATGAAGTTTTCAATGGTCCAATGTTGGACCCCTCTATTGATACTTTGGTCTTGGATAGTTCTATTACTGACCTTGTGTAGTGCCCCTCCGTTGTGACTTTTTTTGGATTTCGTATAAGTGTCTATTTGTGTTATTATTGATTAGTGTGTTATTGGTTATGTGATGAATGTGATATTTTGATGGTATTGTTTACTCAATTAATTAAATTTACATTGAGTAAATAAATTAGAAAATTAAAATAATAACTAAATAAATTATTATTAAGAAATATAAAGTATATATATATATATATATGAATGAATATTACTAAGCCAATATTGTAAATATTATGTGTACGGATGTTATTATATAAATAAATTAATGTGTTTTATAAAAAAATAGTTTATTGATTATCTTATGGGGGTAATTATTAAATATGAGGAAATAACGTGATTAAAAATAATAATTAAATAAATCAAATTTTGTGAAATAGAAAATGAATGGTTTAAGTATTGATAATTATATTAACTGGGTTATAAAGAAAGTATTGATTTAAATCATAATTGACAATTTATCTTGTGAGTAGATAACTATTTAATTATAGAAAAACAATGTGTTTCTAAATAAATCAATACGATAAAATCTCGAATTGATGTTTAAAGCAAGAAAAGATAGAAAGAATCGCATGCAAGCGCATGCACAACGTCAAACTACTGTCAAAATAGAAACGAGATGTTTTATTATAGATTTTTGGGAGTTTTAATTGGATTTTTTTTGGCTTCTGGGGGCTGCAAGAAAATTTCGTAGGCTGAATTGGGGTTGATGGGTATTTCACCAAGGGATTATGACTGGTATTGGGGGAGGATGCTGAGGGAAAACCTCATGAATTCGTAGATGTTGCCATAATTCTCTCAGCCCTTCGTTTAGCCTGGTTATCTATTATGTGAAATAAAAGGGTCCGAAGCTTGCAATGACTACTCGATAAGAGCAGATCAACGAATCTTGAGTGGTGTATTAGGCGCGACCGAGAGGGGAACCCGTATTGGAGCTGTAATCGGCCTAAAAACAAATTCAATCTATTTTCTACGCTCTTTCTTCAACTGTTTTCATCACCACTGACTCATCAGGTACCATCGTCACCCTCTTCACAATAAGGATATGCATTATGTAAGTGTTTGGAAAATAATTCACACATAGGATCTCTTGTATCTTATTTCCTTTTAATTTTATGTGGTTATTGATTTATATGACCTTGTTTTACATTCCCTACGCTGGATTTATATTTTCTTCTGCGATCCATAGCTTTCAAGCTAGGGTGTATCCTAGTATAGCCTGCGCGGGTAGGAAGGGAAACCATGCACACCAAATGATCAATTATATATGTAATGCAATAAGGGTTACTGATGTGTGAAGACTGCGCAGTTCTTAACTACTAAATCTGAGCGCTTGCATGCACCTTGAACACTAGCAAAATTTATAATGTTGGGATTTCCTCCAGTGTCCCCATCAATCCAATGATTTTGAGAGCCTCCTTGCAAAATCCTCTTTGAACGAAATCAGCAATTGGGGCTTTCTACCAGACCTGCGTGACTGTGTGCATTTAGAACATAGGCAAAGCTTCATGGAGAGATATGTTTTTAAGTGCTTCGTAGATCAAACATTTGGAGACCTCCCTTGCAAAATCTAGTATGTGTATCCTGCAATCATTGCATTCCGGGATATAATGTCTTCTTTCATAACAAACATTGTGATGGTCATGTGAGTATAGTAGATTCAAGGTTTATATATATATATATGTTAATATGTTAGCTTCAGAGCAAAGCCTTAGCACTTGAAATGCAAATGCGATTCATTGGCATAGTAATTGTTGATTTATGCGTCTATATGGTGTCCACTTCCTCCTGTCCTGCCTCTCCACTGCGCCTTGGATTGGCCTTTCTTTATCCTTTGAAAGCCTTCGACCTTGAGTTAAGCATCTTCAATAGATCTCCTTGAGCTAAATTCAATAATCTATCCAAAAAGGACTCTTTCGTCATTTTCAGGCCATGCATGTCGATTTCACTATCAATAAGATTTTTCTTAAGCCTATACAACTTAGACATTCAATCTTTAAAAGACTCCTCCTACCGCTCCTCTTTTCATTGTCTATATTATGGACCTGCTGTTCGTTCCTCTGTGTATGGATTGGCTACCAGTTGGAATACCCTCGATTCGTTGATATAATCTTCTATAGATCTTGATTTCAAGAGCTTAAACACATAACTTTCATCTATGATAAAACAATAGTAATAATGTGTGTTGCCAGTCGGCAAGGAAAAGGAAACCCGTCTGTTCTATTGTAATTGATATTATATCGATATAGTGGGATGGATGCGAATGATATAGCAGTTTTGCTCACTGTGTTGAGCCTGTGTTTAACAGACCGCTGGGCGTATCCTGTATTGAATATTTTTTTTGTGATTTTATATGTTGGTGCGATAGCGGTATAAATATATATTTTTATTTGAGAATACACACATATATATCTATAAATAATTATCTATGTATAAGAATATGAATCACTGAGGGTAAATGATTAAGGGGAAATTTGGAATATAATAATAAATAAAATAGGAGGGAAAAGAAATAAAATGTCAGTAACTTAAAGATTTAAATTAATTAGGTGAGAATACGTTGAAGTAGTAAACCAAGTTTATAAACAAATAATAGTCTTGCATAGTTGTGTATTTCTGTATAAGCTAGTAAATGACATTGTTTTCCATCATTATTTTAGGAAAATGTCACTTGAGAGTATAGTTTCCCTTTGGGGGAGAGTCCTAGTAATGTAAAGTCATTTATTTAAACCGCATCTTTACACATTGTTGGGTTATAATACTAAATCCCTCCCTTCTATTGGTAAAGTGTCATATCTCATATAGTTGTCCTTAGATTTCTAATAGACACTAGAGTAACTATGGAAGATTAGAAGTGTCTCACAAAATAAAGAGGTCATTATATTGTTGATGGTTTAAAGTGATTTGATTTAATAATTTTATGGTAAATAAATGCATGTAAATAAGTAAATTTCACGAGTTTGAGGAATATGTATTTATTTTAATATATGTACTATTAATTAATGTCCTACAGACCAAGGGGGAGTCTTGCCAATAGTGGTGAACTCAGTAATGAAAGGGGATATCGCTATAACTTTTGCTGCCCGTTGTAATCTTTCCCCGACCAAGTGAAGTCTTGCCGAAGTGAAATGGAGGCTCTTGGCAAAAAGAGTTGTCATCACTATGAAGTCTCGACGACCAAGTGGAGTCTCCCTAAAATAAAATGAGCTTGCTATAACGTCTGGCCGACCCGATGGTGTCTCGCCAAAAGGTAGAGGGGCTCGATGCGAGGTCTTGGCGACAATGGGAAGTCTTGCCAATAGGATAGATTTGCTAGTGGAAAAAGGGATACCGGTATGACCGATGAGAACTCGCCATAACCCTTGGCCGATAACGATTGTCTTGCCAATGGTTTCTATGGATATCAATATGACTTGTCCCGCTCGCTATGAGGTCTTGCTGACCATCGTATGCTACGCCGATGGCTGCTATGAGGTATAATCGCATCAGGGAGACACGATTAGTGTCTCACCGACATGCGATTCAGCGTGAACCGCTTTTGACTACCCAGGAATCTTACATGGAGTGTGCTCGACCAATCAGAGGGAACTAAAGGTGAACCATTGATTGGTTGACTACCCCTATGAGGAGGATCAATAGGATGCAACCAGTGTGGGTCTGCTCCGTGAATGAGCTGATGGAGCAGCTCGGTGAATAATGGTGCATAGATCTAAGGGGAAATTCGATGTTGCTTCTAGGGGACGGTTAACTTACAGGAGGGTCTAGAGCAGGGAGAAGGCCAAAGGAAAGAAAGAACCATGAGTCTTAGGGATGGTTGTAGTGCCTACTGGTAAAGGTAGATCGACATTAATGATAATGCTTTAGAGCATTCAAAGTAGCTCTGCAAGGGAGTTCAAGGATGGACACAGAGGCATAGAGTTAATAATGTGTTTGTAAAAGATCTGAAGGCTTCTCCTAAGGGCAATCCTTCACCAACATGGACAACAGGGATTCAGATTGAATGCAACATTAACTCTATTCAAAAATATCTAAGGGCCGACCCTTCTGCAACCGATGAATATTTTGTAAACCCTTAAAATAGGGGCCAACACATTCTTTTTGGTACATTCTGTATATATGGCATTTTTTCCTCTTTGTAAAGGGTTCTAGAGGGAGAGTAGAAGTTTTAAAATACATAGAGATATAGATTTTGAATAATAGTAATCTTCTAAGTAGTAGAGAAACTTAAGAGTACCAGTAGGATAGGAGTTAGATTTGACAGAAGGCAGTAATGTGTCCTTTTGGTTCTCTTAGTATAGATGGAAACAATTTTAGGACATAGGTTTTATGTATACTGGTGATTATGCTAGAGTTGTAAATGTTGCTTTTCTGTTTCACTAACAGTAGAAGCAATCAGATTCAAATCTACTTCATGTTGTGTTCCTGAATGGTATTCATCTTCAGTTAATCATTTGATTTGAGAAGCTTTCAAAGAGTGAGATCTTATTTTATGTTCTATTTAAATGGTTAGTTACAATCTATTGTTGAAGTTAGCACTATGAATGGATGAAGCTGTGTGTTAATCACAAGTTGATTTTGTTCTCCAGTTTTAGTTAGGATTCCTTGAAAGGTAATAAGTCTGGTTAGGTTGGATGAATTATTATTCTCTTCAATTCCAAAGCTTTGATCTATCTTTTTCTATTTCTTTAAAAACCCCAGTTAAATTAGGTTTGAATTTATGCTTGATCTTAGAGCAATCCACAAGCTCAACACCAACAGGCCCCTTGAACATTATAGTTCACATCAACCATTGAGTGAAATCAGCACAGTTGAGAACTGATTACAAAGACCTTGGGAGTTAAGATATCCATGTGTTATTATTTCTCTTTCAGGAGAGCAGAATAGTAATATCCTACTTAACTGTTGCTGTGCTATTTGGACAATCAATAGGTATTTTTGGACATAAATTTTTTATTGCATATACATGACATTGTATGCCTATATTGCATTCTTGTAAGCTTATATGAATATTTTGTATATATGTTATACTTATATCGACATATATTGATATATGCCTATATAACTATTTGGTTAATACATACCTTTTTTATTGATGGTGTCCTTATTTGCATTATAAATCCAAGCTTCAATGGATATTTGTAGATGGTTTACTTCAAATATTTAAAATGCAAGTGTATTCCATGTTTCATAACTTATTTCATATTCATTTCACCTATATTTGCTAATTAATTATTATCTTTCCTACACTAGTATGTGTTTGCCATCATGGATGACATATTTTTGGCATATAGTTATAGAATAAAGTTTTATTCAAGTCAAAGTACAAATAATTCACACTAAGTTTCCAATAGTTTTGTTCAAGTATATTCAAGTACCCATCCTCTAGTTAGTTGATTACTACTTCAAATTTATAGATGTATTCTTCATGCCCACACTTTCCTTCATCTCAAAAAAGGTTTTCCTATATTGATCAAAACATATATGACTACATTGATTTTAAGCAACATAGGAGACTAGATCTTTAGTGTAGATTATTTAGTCATAAGATTATAAAGACACATACATTGACCAAAAATTGTAAAGTGGATTAATTTTGTAGCCACCCTAGCATGTTTGAATTTTTGGTTTACCCCTAGGAGATAAAGAATGTAAACAATGTCTCTCGAAAACATTTTACTAAATGCAATTGACACTTTTTGGAACATCTAAAACATTATTGCCATAGTGGAATGACTTGGATATATGAAAAAATAAGGGAGGTTATTGTAGAGATACTGTACGTGACCTTATAAATTCAAAAAAGAAAGTTTCTAAGAGCCATGGTTTCTAAGTAACAGCTTGTCAAAGTTTGATGCCCTTTCGTACTTTGGTCTCTTAAAAGAAATTGTTAATGCAATGTATTCCAAAATATTCTGATATGCTAAGTGGAAAAATAAGACCTTACCTAACATAAACCTATCCACCCAGACGAACTACTAGTTTGGTCGCATAATGAACAAAACAAAAATTACACCACCTTGCAACTTTACATTGCATGCATTTGACACTTTTTCCATCAACTAAAAACTTGTCACCGCCTACAAATCAATTGGAGATATAAAAGAATAAGAGAGGTTATTGTAGAGAGACCCTATAATATGATCTTGTACCTTTATATGGAATGTTTCTAAGCACCATGGTTTTTATGTAATAAATCATCAAAGTTTTTTTCCCTTTTGTACTTTGGTCTCTTAAGATAAATTGTTAGTGCAATGTAGCCCAAAATGTTTCGACATGCTTTGGGTGAAAACATGACCTTTCCTAGCATAAACCTACCAACTTAGATATGTTAGAACTATCACTTTGGTCACATGATGAACAAAATAAAAACTACACCACCTTTCAACTTTAGATTACATGCATTTGAGGCCTTTTCCATCAATTGAAAATTTGTCACCATGGGCAAATGGATTGGAGGTATGAAAATATGAGAGAGGTTATTGTAGCTAGCGACCCTATGTGATCTTGCACCTTCAAATGAAATTTTTCTAAGTTCCATGGTTTCTAAGTAACAACTTGTCAAAGTTTTCTTTTGTTTCACACTTTGGTCTCTTAAGAGAAATTGTCATTGTAATGTAGCTCAGAAAATTTTGGCATGCTAGGGTGTGAAAGAAGACCTTGCCTAGCATAAAACTACATGCTCGGATGTGTTAGAACTATTGGTTTGGTTGCACAATGAACAAAATGAAAATTACACCATTTTACAACTTTACAAGTTACATGTATTTGATGCTTTTTTCATCAACTAAAAACTTGTCACCATGAAAAAATGGATTGGAAGACTTAAAAAGGTAGGTTACTATATAGGGACCCTACACGATCATGTACCTTTAAACATAATTTTTCTAGGTACCATGATTTTCGAGTAACATATCATCAAAGTTTGTTGTCCTTCCACAGTTTGGTATGTTAAAAGAAATCATTGGTGCAATATATCTTGAAATGTTTTGGCATGATGGGGTGTGAAATATGACCTTACCTAGCATAAAACTACCCACTCAGACAAGTTGGAACTTTTATTTTGGTCGCATGACAAACATAATGAAAATTACACCACCTTGCAACTTTACACTACATGCATTTGATGCTTTTTTCATCAACTTTAAACTTGTCACCATGGGAAAATGGATTGGAGGTAGAAAAAAAGAGATTTTATTATAGATGGACCCTACATGATTTCATAAAAAATGTTTTTAAGTGCCACGGTTTTTGAGTAACACAAGTCATCAAATTTTACTACCCTTTTGCACTTTGGTCTCTTAAGAGAAATCACTGATGTAGTGTAGCTCTAAAGAACACTCCAACATGTTAAGGTGCAAAATAGGACCTTTATTAGCATAAACCTACCCACTTGGATGTGTTGGAACTATTGGTTTGGTTTCATGATGAACATAATAAAAATTATACCAACGTCCAACTTTACACTACATGGATTTGATGTTTTTTCCATCAATTGAAAACTTGTCACCATAGGAAAATGGATTGAAGGTCTGAAAAATGAGAGGTTATTTTAGAGGGACCCCAAATTATCTTGTACCTTTAATGGAATGTTTTTAAGTTCCATGGTTTTTGAGTAACATCTTGTCAAATTTTTTTGTCCTTTCGCACTTTTCTCTCTTAAGAGAAATTTCCAATGCAATGTAGCCTAGAATAGTCTAACATGTTGGGGTGTGAAATAAAACCTTTCCTATCATAAACCTACCCTCTCAAATGTGTTGGAACTATCAGTTTGGTCACATGAAAAACAAAACAAAAATTACACTACTTTGTAACTTTACACTGCATGCATTTGACACTTTTTCCATCAACTGAAAAACTTGTCACCATGGGAAAATAAATAGGAGATATGAAAAAATTGAGAGAGGCTATCTTAGAGGGACCCTACATGATCTTGTGCCTTCAAATAGAATTTTTCTTAAGTTTCGTGTGGTTTCTGAGTAACAAATCATCAAAGTTTGTTTCCCTTTAACAATTTGGTCTCTCAAGGGAAATCACCAATGCAATGTAGCTTAAAACGTTTTGACATGCCGGGGTGTGAAACAAGACATTTCCTAGCATAATCCTACCCATATAGATGTGTTGGAACTATCAGATTAGTTGCACGATAAATAGAACAAAAAATATGCCACCTTGCAACTTTACACTACATGCACAAAGGCATCTTAAGGGGCCAAAAAAAGGGGTCTATCATTACACAAGGAGGAGAACATAGTCATTCCAAGCACTAGGTGCTACTATTGCTGATCAACATTTCCATAACCTAAATATGCACTTTACAACTAAGACTAAATAAATGCAAGCACATGATAACCCTATCTTAGAGAAAAATCTTCAAAATATCAAGAATAAAATGAAGACAGGAAATAATACAATTATTGTAAATGATTCATATTTTTCAAAAAATGTGAATGTTGACATGGATACATCAATCTTGCAAGGTAAGATTCCATCATTTCAATCCTTCTACTATGTTTTCCAAACTACATTGTATGAAGAGTTTCAATAGGGGTATTGATAGTTAATAGAATATTTATGCAGCTATAAGCCATTTATGTTATTGTTGTAAGCAACTTAGGTGTCATTTTTATCAAATTACATGTCATTTGCATCAAATATATCTTTATACATAACATATTTTAATTATTACTACTATTATTTGACACTCTTAAAGTGAATACATTTTTGATATATATCTTGGCTACATTTTTACATAGAAAACCCAACATTACAATATAATTAACAAAACCAATGTATAAACTTGGAAAAGAGAACTTGCCCCATCCAATGAATCATACACATTAGGAACTTGATTAGATATTGATAGAAAAATAATGTATGTATTACTATGCTTGTTCATAGTAACAACTAGAGCACTCTAGTTGAAAACTCTTGGTTCTAAAGGCTCAAACAACCTCCTCTAGTTCCTAGTGATAGGATTATAGACAGACACGATTCTTGTTGGAATTACCTATGAAACAAACCAACCCAAATTATGACACCACAAACCAACTTGATGTATCTATGTAGAAGAGACAAACATTATACCATTTCTTTAAAACAAGATCAAATACAAATCCAAAGGGATTTTAAGATTTATCCACTGTGTTTACTTTTTTTACATTTATGTATTACACTATTTTTTTATCCACTGCGTTTACTTTTTAATATTTTTATATATTAAGATTTATTTTTATTTCCATTATTTATCAACTTCAAAGTGGTTGCAATCAAGTATTTATCATTTTAAAATTGGAATCAAATTACTATTAGTGAAAGGTCTAATAGTTGTTAGTATTGTAAATCTTGTAAAACTGCTAAAAAGCTAGCTAGTAGAAAGATTATTTTCTTGTTGTTATGAGTTTGAATTGCAAAGAGTGAAAGGCCTAACATTTGGTACTATGGTCATGGTTTCTCTCTATTATATATATTTTTTTTAGTTATTTATTCTTGATTTTGGAATATTTATATGGAGGAATTATAGGATGTGTAGTCTATTACAATGATAATTTAATTAATATTCTTAGAACCCAAGTATATTTTTCTAGCCTTTCCCAATTTTAGCAAGAATTATTTATTCAACTTTAAAACTATCAAATGTCATTCTTTTGTCATATAAAATCATAAAATAATTGCCATAAATTTTTATAGTTTGGCTATACTTTACAAAAATATCATTGTAACAAACTACATATACTACAATTTGTAGCATATTTTCTTATCATCCACTATAATGGAGATATACCAATAATATAAGCAATTTTATTAAAAATTTTAGTTTATAATCAAATTATTAAGATATAAAACATATAGCAAAATAAGATTCTTCAATATGTAGCATTTTTTCTTGCCATTGACAATTCATTCTTCTCTTGAAAAAGGGCAACATAGTATGGACCTATACTTAAACATAAAAATAAGATCTATGTACATTTAGTCAAATCGATAGGGAACTCATCTAGAAGAAGTACCATAATTATCTTCCAAATGCTAATCACCTCCAAGTATGACTTTTTGATGTTGTCTAGCTAAGCTACCTTGTTTTGTTTCATATCTCTACATTGAAGATGATTTGGTACGATCCTGGAAGAGCTATAAATCAATGACACGTGTTGAAATCGATATCCTAAGATCAAAAATTTCTATGGAGATAGCACGATGCATAAGGGAAGAAGAAGCTTTATCATATTTGTAGAAACTTTTGCAAGAAATGATACATAAATTTCCATTGATTGGGGTCTCATTACCATCAATATAAATTGACGGAAATATGATGGATAGCTTTGTTGACGATGCATTGGCAAGTTGAAAAAAATCATTGCAACCTCTAAAAATATTCCTAAAGCATTTCCCTTTCCTAGGAAACAATTTTAGCAATGTTTTATGCTTTCTATGGTTGCTTGTGAGGTCAAAATTGCCCAAAAGTTCCTTCTCATGACTTGCACACATTTCTAATGCAATGGAAAAAAAAATAGGCTTTCTCTCTACTGTGAATTGTATGAAAGAGGTTTTATAATGTTTGGGAATTGATTCGATCAATGTTTGAATGATTTTCTAGTGCTTGTAAGCATGAAAATAACTTAGTGGGCTGTAAAATGTCCCAAGTGCATTACGAGCATCAATAACCTCTTTGTTGCAATTGTTGAAATGATAGACATGAAAGATTAAAAATGAAAGAAAAGTGAAGAAATGAATTATTAGATTGATATGAGAAGGTAAAATGATTCTGTTACAAGTCATCCAATGAGGTTAAATGCATATTGGTAAAAAAAAATCACTTGCAAAGAAAAGGGGTGACTGGGTAAGTGGTTTTAACCTAGAGGTATTATTTTTCACTATTAAGTGAATGGAGAGCTAGTAAGTGGGTTTTTATGTACACAGGTGAAAAGTTACATGGGATTGCAAATGAAGAAAGTAATAAATTTCAATTAAAAAATATTGAAGATAAAATGGAAGAAGAAAAATAATGGGTGAGATGGCATTTTTCCACATGCCAATTTGTTGCAGGTTGAACTTTTGATAGGTGTAGGTAGAGATTAAAGTTGGGATTTTCTCATCTCTTTAAAATGTAATTTTTGTCTCATTTGTTAGGGATCTAGTATTTTGAAGAAGTTGTAAGGGGTACTGTAAATTTTGTCAAGGAAAATAGAGGTTTTTTTTTTCAAATGTTCTTATTAGTTCCTCCCTAGGAACTATAGGTGGGGCCTATTTCTTAATTAGTGAATAATAACTTTGTTTTTAACAAATGATCATTGAAATTTTTTTCTTATTTGACAAATATTTGTATATTGTTAAAGTAAACTTTCCAAATATATAACAAAACATATATCCAAAATTAATTAAGAGGGGGAAGGGAAGTCCAAGAGTCGTTTGCTGGTAGCTTATTATTAAGCTAAATAACACAAATGAAAGGCCCTCCATCTTCAATAGATTTTGTGAAAATCCTACAATCATAGCATTCTATGAGGTGACATCTTTTAAGGCATTTTGTAAAATAGTTTATGTGCTTGTCTATGCTTCCACTTTTTTGTATACATGTCTACCAAGGAAGATGCAAGTACAAACAAAGTTTCTCTATCCATTATCCTTTGATGTGTGCCCATACCCTATTCCAAAGATCTCATTTTTTCCTAGGCAAGGAGGATGTTGGCGAAGGTTGTGAAGACTAGCTTCACACCTACCAATTTGCATTTGCTTGAAAATTTCTAAAGCCTTTTCAATAAATCCATTTTGTGCATATCCTGCAATCATGGCATTCCAATAAACTGTATTTCTTTGAGACATTTAGTAAAATAGTTCACATGCCTTATCCATGCTTCCACATTTTGGAAGCATGTCTACCAGACCATTTCCAACATCATCTAGGAAAATTTCCCTATCCTTTCTGCTTTTATGGATACGTAAATTATGGTTCAAAGCTCCCATTTTGGCACACAAGCAAATTGATAGGGTTTGAGGCCTTTTTGTTGATATGATGAAACAGTGTGACTGCCTTCTAAGGGCACCCATGTCTTCTCTATATTTTTATAACCATTTTCCATCAGACTATTTTGTTCTTTTATGTTAGCAAATATTTTAGGGTATCCACCAAACTTTCGCGTGGGAATAGTATGTTTGAATTTGAACATAGTTTTTATTTTATGCACCAGAGAGCTGCTAAGCATTGACTATCATGACAGCTGTTTAGACAAATAGATTTTGGAAGGGGAACAAAATAGGTTAATGGGGCGCACATCCACACACTAAGCAGTCAAAGCTTAGTGTGTGACATTTAAGCCCAACCCATATTTACCAGCATAAAGTGAAAAGAGAATGAATGATAGATGATAAAATATGATCTATAATATTGATGAAAAAATGTTTACGTAGTCAATCCAATATTTTTCAATATCTATTTATTTAGATAACATCTACTTGTTTTGTAATTTAGATTAGTTGATATCCTTGCCCACTGCTGCTGCCCATGTTCTTCCACCAGACTAAGTAATAAACTGCAATTCATTTCAAGCCAAACCCACCTTAAAAAGACATTAAATTTTTTGGGTTTCTTAGTTTATGGATTTGACTGTAAATATTTCTCCATCAAAATATTTTATGATTTAGCATTTCCGGATTGTATTCATGATCCATCATCAACATAAAATGAAAAGAAAATGAATGATAGATGATAGAAATGATCTGATGAAAAAAATGTTTAGACAATCATATCTAAAAAATTTCAACTTCAATCCCCTCTTTTTCAATATCTATATTTTTCCCTGAAATCTATTTGTTTTGTGATTTAGAATTTGATTATACTTGTCTTCAGTGGTCGTACATTGCCCCTTACTTTTTCTTTTGCATCTGGTTTCTCTAGAATCTAAAATTATTTCTGTCGAGCTTGTGGATTGAAGGGAATCACCATTCCAAAGCATGTTACACTTGAGCAATGATTGGGAAAAGGTTTGAGCAGCAAATGTAGAGGAACTCATTGCAATTCGCCAAAGGAAAATGAGTTGCCCGCGGCATTGAATTCCTGCCTTTGCTTCATTCATAATAACACTATTAACACGTATTCAAAACTCAATCTCAACTGTAGGATGGGTGGTGCAATCAATGGTTCACAACTCCCAGCAAATGACTCTTAGACTTCCCTTCCCCCTCTTAATCAATTAGCCCTAATCTGAATTGCTTGATTACTCTACTGACCATTATTGTGATCTGATTTTGCTTTAAAGAATTTATTTTATACATCCTGAAATCGTTTAGATTTTCTATTTAGAAATTGCTTTTTTTCCAAGGGAGATTTAATTGGGACTGAACTTTGAAATAGCACTTCAAAATCTCCATCCCCTTCTACCCCCTCTTTCATGCAACCTTCTTCCTAATTGCACATATCAGGTAATTCACTTTAGACAATTGATCAAAGATGCATTTTCCACTCAAAGATTTAAAGCAATTGGACCTATTGCTAAAGTATTTTTAAGACATGTTAAGACTAGATAGGGTAGCTATTATCTTGCACACTTTAGTTGTTAGCCATTTTTGATGTGTGTAAATTCTCACAATTCAATCCTCGTACCCTCTATAGTCGATAGTAGGGGAGAGGGGCCCATAGTGGAGCACCCTAACTTTTTGTTTCTCAAAATCCTACATGGAAGTTTCAAATCACTCTAAATTCTATACAACAGTTTATTTGGCAACTCATGTGCTTCTATATTACATTTTATAGCCACATCATCAAATATGATGCCGCATCAACATGCTTTTTGTTGAGGTATCCAAAAAGGCCCAAAAAATTAGTGAGACCGATAGTGGTGCACTAAGTCATGTTTTATTGGTGCGCTGATGTGGCATCACATGATTTGTCACTTTCTGTACTTTATGGATAAAAAGTGTTTTGCAATTGGATATTAAAGTGCTCCACTATGGGGCCCACTAAGGAGTACTTCTATCCCCCCTATTGAACCCTGCTCTATTATGGGCCCCTCTCCCATAGTTAAACAATTCTTGATCATGTGGCATTTCCCTGTGTATGATAAAGTTCTGCGCACTATTCCTAGTAGTTCTGGTATATCAAATGATCCTAGTTTAAGTTTATTAGAGCTAATCCAAACAAGAATGTGTAGGCATTAGGGGAGCTATGGTCTTTATTGTTCTTTTTATTATTTGAGTAAGCTCCTTTGTTTGTTCTTGCGCTAGTTCTTAATAGATGTAGTTGCCTTTATGTCAGCTTAGGTCTGACTAGTAAGGTTTTGTATTTTCAAAGTTGTATTTTGGACTTCCCCCATATTTCTTTCCTTATGCTTGTTATGGGATCATAAGTTGAGCAATGCTCATTGAGATTTTGGGTGACCACATTGGGGGTAGGGACCATTTGCACTAATTAGATTTTCCTTGAGAAAGTTTGTTTAACCTTAATAATCAAGCTCTTTCTTTTTTCATATGTGTTTAAACTTTAACAAAATACCCAAAAAACTTTGAACCACCTTCCTCAACAAATGACCCTATTCCAAGGCTTCATTGCCTAAATGCACTTGGCTTCAAAGTCAATGTTATTTGCCTACATAATCAATTCTCTCACCTTGAGCACAAATCAAAGATTTTTATTTGGGTCCCCAAAATTTTATTCACAAAATTCTAGAGTTTCATTGCCTAAATGTACTTGGCTTCAAAGTCAATGTTATTTTCCTACAGAATCATTTCTCTCACCTAGAGCACAAATCAAAGATTTTTATTTGGGTCCCCAAAATTTTATTAAAAAAATTCCACAACTTTATTGCCTAAATGCACTTGGCTTCAAAGTCAATTTTATTTTCCTATAGAATCAATTCTCTCACCTAGAGCACAAATCAAAGATTTTCATTTGGGTCCCCAAAATTTTATTCAAAAAATTGATATTAAAACTTGTTGGCCAAGATCCAGTCACATGGATATGTCAAAAAAAGCTACTTTCCAAATTATAAGAAGTTCCATCCCAACAAAAAGGAATTATTGCCCCTCCATGTCTCTTTATTTGAAGCCACAACAATTCAAATGGTATCATTGATTATGTGGACAAAAAAAAAAAAAAACTTATTATCACATTATTATCATTGCAGAAAAACTAATTTTGAATTACAATAATAATTTTATAATCAGCAAGCCAAGCTTTCAATTGATGAAAAATTAAGGAATACATTGACTAGTTCACACCCCTGAGCTTGCAAGTGGAAGGTGTTTTGGATGACAACATGTTGGACTTGTTTTCAGGAGGACTGAAGGATCAAATTCAACATAACGTAAGGCTTCTTGTAACCCCTTGTCTAACAACTATGTAATGAATAAAACCAAGAGAGTAAAGGAAAGACATTTGGCTACTAGACAATAATCATCAACTAGTTTTAAGTAGTGTAGCCCTCCAGCATCCTCTCTTCCATAACCAACTAGATTGACAGTTCACCAAATAGAAGAAAAACACGACAAAAGATTGTGCTTCAGATGAAAAAGCAGATTAGAACAAAAAGAATCTATTGCATATTGAGAACACATCAAATAAGAATAAGAAAGTTATAGAACCTGATGATGAACAAGGGAAAGTATCAATCCAACAACCACCCATCCCTATCATGCTTTATCCAAAAATTCATTCCTAAAAAAGAAACAGATTACAATGCTAATTGAATCTAGTAACAGCCATAGGTTCATAAATAGCAAACTGATACAATGCTAATTGTATTTGATTTGAATACATAGATTGTTAATTTTGAAAGGACAATATGTGTTTCTTGTTTGTAACAACTTCACCATTCGACAAATTTCAAGATTAATATTAAGTTATTATAATATCAACGTTGTCGCTAAAACATAGTAGACACAACGAATAAAAATAAGACTATTCTTGCACATTTTGGTAGGAATTTCACTGCTATGCAACTCTTGTTTTTATTGTAGCATATATGAATACTTTCTTTTGCATGCTCTCAATGTATATTGTCTCCATTTTGTATTGAGATATTTCTTTCAGTAATATAATCAAGGATTGTGAAGCTTTTAAATTTTTTTGTGCACATTTGTTGCATCTAGGTTATCTCCATGGTTAGTTTTTGCTCAAGGATCAATGCAAATTCTTTCAATGAGAATAATGATAATATTGTTGTTGCAGATCCAAAATTGAAATTGTTTGGTTGTGGCATCTAGGCCATAGAAGACCTAGATCTACCTCTCAATGAGGCATCTACACCAAATAATAGATACCTCACTCTTTAAGATCTATGAAAAAAGAGATCCATAA
>VDFB02138203.1:0-29680 GCA_007258455.2 Sequoia sempervirens
TGTACATGCATTCCTTAATGAGACATAAAATTTAAAGGTTTTGAGATTTAAAACTCATTAAATTTATATCCAAATCATTCAAAGAGACAAAACACCTAAAAGTGAGAAGGGTAACACTTGATTATAATAATAAATTGAATGAAACTTTGCTAGTAACAATGGGAAATAACCTGTAAAAGTTGTTGTATATATTAATAACTGTAAAAAGTGAGTTATAAGACTAATCTCTCTTTGCAAAATGCAAAGGAAAAGATGCAAGAACTAAGGAAAAATACTAACTTCTTCCAATATATATAATAGATGGCTCCAAAGTACCAAGAGGTGGAACTAGAAACTAACTAAAAGTGAAAATATCTCCAAATATCTCTCCCACAAGAAAAGATGAAAAGCCTTAAAAAGAGGGGTCAAAACTGATGTAAAATGGAAGATCAAGTGGTCAAAATCTTTCTGCATGATGGTTGACCCAAAAAGGCTCCTAAAAAGACTCCAACTAAAAATGAGACACAAAAATATTGTTGAACTCCACATTTAATTATGAATGATTTGCGGACTTCAAAAGGACTTTAGTTGTGTCTACCTCTTGTTCTTGCATGATTTAGGGATGAAGGCAGTAATCTAAACAAATAATAAAGTAACCAGTAGTGGACCACTTTATTAGGTGTTATTAACTTGATCAATCTTTCACTTTAAATGACAAATAATAAAGTAATTTATTAACCATTACTTTATTATTTGTTTACATTGTTTCTTGATTTCTAAATCATGAAAATAGGGGAATGAATGATGTTTGAGTTTGATTTATATTTTTGCAAAGTTTTGATATATATTCAAAGGTATATTAAAATACCTAATGCATAGCGATGGGTATTAAATTTATGCAAAAAATGTTTAAATGATAGTGAAAAATCACTCCAAAAGGGGTCAACAAAAAAGGGAATAGAAAACCCTAAAAGAGAAACTCGTCCTTTCTCTTTTTCTTTTCACTTTGCATACTCACTATTGGTTTGGGCGCCACTACTAGGGTTTGATCTTTGAGTTTGGAGAACTTCACATGCTTTTTTTCTCTTCACTCTACAGATTCATGCTAGGCCACATGGTATGTTTCTTTTTTTGTCTTCTAAATGATGTGATTCTCTCAAAATTTGTGAAGGAAAATCTATACTTTTGATCATTTTTCATGAAGAATGATAAGAGTCCTTCATTAGTCTGCATTTTAATTTTTGCACTTAAATTTTTTTGTAAGAAATGATAGAAAATTTTGTATCTCCTTCAATTTTTTTTGGAAAAACCTACTATATGTGCTATTTTGCAAGTTGTGGCATTGTCTCCCATATTTCATTGTGTATTTTCATTTGAAAGCTATCTCTTTACCTGAGGGTTTCAATATTTTGGGTTTCACATTATGTAGCTATGGATTGGCTTATAGCCATGGCTTTGTTAATGTTGCTCATGGTTTTATTTTTGAAACCCTTGCCCAATATAAACAAGAATTAGAAGAGTTTCAAATTAATTGCTTTGGGGGAAATAAACACAATATTCCTTTGTATGGTTCAAGTTGTAGCAAGATATTATCATCAAGCATAAACATTGATGAGAAGCCTTTAGTTGATGCTACTGTTTCAATAAAATCTATGTGCTCATCTTCAATAAGATCCACAAATTCTCCAAAAAAATTTTATGATGTGTTCCTCATTATCATCATACTATTCTTTATGCATATATGTGTTTCTCCAGTCATTGCATGACAACATGTCCTTTTCATTTTTCATGTTCAATAATTGATTTAACCTTTGAAAGTTGAAAAAAATTGTGTATGCAAGAATCCTTTCTTAATATGTCAACCTCTATGTTGCATTGCTCGTAGAGTATTCATATGCATTACTTTCTCTCTTTGAATCTTGTGAAGGTTATCACCCCTTGCACTGAGACTACACCTATCTGCCCAAGACTATGTAAGTGTAGGATGCTAGAGTTTTAAATGACCTTGAAGATGAAGACCACTATCACACTATATCTTTGCATGGGCTTTGTGTTAAACACATTTATTAGTAACTATTTAGCCCTCATTTCCCTCAAGCCTATTGTTATAACAAATCCTTCATATTATTTCTTTTCACTATCCTTTAATATTAATGACTCATTAAATTCAGTCCTATTTGTATTAGGTCTTAAACTTTCAAATATGGTTCTCCTTTATCATGCATAATTGATTTTTCTATTCACTCATGTGATGACTGCACTACCCTTTAACATGTTGCTTCCCAATTGCTATGGTGAATGCTCATTGTAAATGCATGCAAATGATTGTTATGACATCTTGATAGGAAAAGGATGAAAATAAACCTTTATTCCTCTTTAATTATGAGGGCAGTATGTTGGGCTCAACCCTTATGGGATCCCATTTTCCTCCACATATTGTAATGTTTGAACAAGATGAATCTGTAATAGTAATTGAACCTATATATATATAGAGTGAACAAACAAGTTAAGATAAAGAAAATAACTGGTTGTCTCTCCTTGATTGTATGAATTGAAATTGATATTTGTTTATCTTCTATGTTTTGTTAATCAGAAGTAGAATAACAAGTATGTTTTAATTTACTGCATATAGAAGTAGAGATGTGACCCCAAGCTCTAACAAAATGTTTTCTTCCCTCTACAGATATTCTCTTGGAGTTAAAAGGCGATCTGGAGATGCTGATGTGGACAATGAGATTCGCCATTCACCCAGACAATGACGAGTCCCATTTTACTTTTATATGATTTTTCTTACTTTCTATGTACTTGTTATTGTACTTCTATCACATTCAATTTCCCCCACATCTTGTATGGGATATTCAAACATTATTTTGATCTCAATGTATGAAACAACAATGTTTATACAATATTGTAAATGTTTTCATTACAAAATGAATAAAAGACTACAATATTATGCAATTTGTATAATATCTTTCTATTGTAAAATCTTGCATAATAAAACTGAATCTTCATTTAAAGAATCCCTGTTGTGCAATAATTTAACCTACTATAAATTCTTGAATACCCTTCTCTTTTAAATGAAATCAACTATTCCAGCTCTACCAAATTGAGTTGTGAGTGAAATTTGGTAATAGAAGCAATGCAAGAGAATATAGAATGTCATCTACCAACTCTAACACCACTACTTTATTATTCACACTATTTAAGAAGATTAGATAAAGTACTGGCATAAATGTGTGGTATTAGTAGGTTCTTTAAGAGGTGTACCATCCATTTTTGTTAATGTGTATGCTCTAGACCCATAACTTTCATCAATTATGTAAGGTCCTAACCAATCAAGGTTGAATTTTCCTATTTCAATAGGGCGACATTAACATTATGTTGATTCTGAAATACAACAAATCATCTTTAGTAAATGTTTGAGGGATGGAATTATCATTGTAACTATGTTGCATTCTTCTAGAATAGGCTTGAAGGTGCTCAAGAGCATTAATGTGTTGCTCATCAAGCATTTCAAGTTGATGCAATCATTGTTATTTATAAGTATTATCATCAATAAGTCCCTAAAGAGTGATTATTAATGAAGGAATTTCTATCTCTAAGGGCATTATTGCTTCAACACCATAGAAAAGGTTATAAGGAGTATTCCCAATTGATGTTCTAATACTAGTACGATAAGCCCATAATGCTTATGTCAACTGTGTATGCCAATCCTTATTATGTTTTCTTACTTTCTTCCTCAAGATTTGTTTAATATTATTATTAGTTGGTTCAACTTGACCATTAGATTGTGGGTAGTAGGGTGTTGAAAAATGATGTTGGATGTTAAATGTTTCTAAGAACTTCTTCATGTCATTATTCTTAAATAGTCTCCCATTTACTAAAACTAATGTGGAAGGAAGTCCAAAATGAGCAATAATATGTTCAAATATAAAATGACATATCACATTGGCAGTTGTTAAATGAAGGGGAATAACTTCTACCCATTTTGTGAAATAGTTTGTTGTAGTGATTATGAATGTATGTCTGGTGGAGGAAGGTGGTGAGATTTTTTCAATAAGATCCAATCCCCATACTAAGAATGGACAAATAGGTACTTGTGCATGAAGCTCAAAAGTGGGAGTGTGGATCAAATTGTTATGCTCTTGACATTTGTGACATGTCTTAACATATTCGAAGCAATATTGTTCCATCTTCCTTGAATAATATCATATGTAGATTAGTTTTTGAACTAATGATCTTCCTCCAAAATGACCTCCACAAGCACCTGCATGAGCTTCTGCAAATTCTATGGGGATTTCACATTGTTTAATATATCTAAGTAAAATACCATCAAAGGACCTTCAGTACAATATGTCAGAAGGGATTATGTATTTAGACGCAAGTTTTCGAAGGTGGGCTCGAATATTCTTAGTTGTTAGCTCCATAAAGGTGCCATATTTTAAATAATTAAATATCAGTGAATACCATTCACTAGAACTATCCATGGTGGTCAAAAATATTTCTTTAATTTTATCTTCTATTGATGGTTTCATAATTGTATGGACAATGAATGTGAAATATTTTGAAGGATCTTGAGGGGATATAAGAGAAGTGACACTCTCCATTGCATCTGCATGTCAATTATCTTTACATGGGATGTTATCAATGGTGAATGAATCAAAGCTTTCCAACAATATCATTATAATATCCTTATATTTTGATCATTTTTCATATTTTACTTGATACAATATGTTTATTTTCTTAATGAATAATTATGGATCACCAAATATATTTATGACACAAGCTCCTAAAGTTAAAGAAACACATAATCAAGTGATTAACGCTTCATACTATGGGGTATGTGTAGGATCATGATGGGCCAAAAAGTGGTGACATGGTGGGTATTTGTAGGGTATGTGGCTGACGACTTTTTTATCACCCAAAATTGATGAAACGAAAAGGGTTTTTAAAGGATATTCTGAGCTTTCCACCAATATAAATTATGCTTTACTTTGAATTTAATAAATAATTATTATTCATTTTCTATTTAAATTATGACTAAAGTCCTGATTGATAGGGTAATTGAAAAACATCTATAGCTTTCAAATGGTATCACATTTTTGAATCTAAAACATGCATCACGTTCTGTGCTTCTCATACTATAGGATTAAAAAATGGATTTCATGAAGTTTTGGTAAGTTAAAGGTGGTTAGACATACAGTTTTTATATTTTTTAAAAGTTGTAATAAAATTCATAATTAATTATTTACTTGGAAAAAAATACAAAAATTATGCATCACATCTAGACATGAGTCCTCTGTATATCTAAAATATTATAAAAAGAAAATATTATCATTTTATTGTGGTTAGGGTGGTCAAGCAGGACACCTACTTCTTATTTTTTCCTAAATTTAAGTACTCTTTGCATTGAAAATTCAAATTTTCACCAAAATAGATTTCTTTCTTTTAAATAAACCTAGTAGTTTAGAAACTACATTTAATTTGCTACAAATTATACTCTTACATATTTTTGAAATAATAAAGATGAATTATTCAATTTTTTACGTCAAGTTGTCTAACTCTGTTTTTTTTGAATTTTTTGCCACTTAAGGGCTTGTTTTTTCCATGATGATCCTACACATACCCTATGATGTGTTGTTTTTGCATAGGAAGTTTAAGTGATAAGAGAAAGGAATAGGCTCCCCTTCAGGAAAGATGATTATGGCCCCCATGCCAAAGCCTATTCTACACTTAGAGCTATCAAAGTATAACTTCCATGTATCAGGTTTAACTATCAACATGCTATCATCAGGGAATGAATCATTATTAGGTAATGCTAGAGGAGAAGGAGCATCAGCTAATTGGTCGGTAAAGGCTTGTACTTAATTTCCTTTTGTGAGACAAACTTAAGGTCGAGCTTAGTTAACAACATCACCAACTTAGCTAAATTTCCTGATAAATCTATTTTAGCAAAAAGATGTTTTAAAGGATCAAATTTCGTCATCACATGTATTTTAGCATTTAGTAAGTAATGTCTCAATTTACTAGTAGTGAACACCAGAGCCAAAAATTGTTTGTCTATTGTCATGTATTGTGTTTTGTAATCAATCAGAGTTTAGATAATGTAATAAATAGGATGTTCTTTACCATTTTCATCTTGTTGATCCAACAATGTTATAAGAGCATGGGCTAATGTTCAAGTCTAAAGAATAAATGGTTTTCCTTGCATAGTGAGTTGTAAAATAGGTGGAGTAGTGAGATAATATTTCAAACTCTCAAAATCCTATTTACAATCCTTATTCTAGTTAAACTAGACCTCTTTCTTAAGAAGATGTGTAAAGGGTAATGTTCAGTCTACTAGGGATGGTACAAAATGATAGATAGCCCTAAATATTCCTTGTAAAGTACACAATTGAGAAATGTTTCTAGGAGGTGGCATGTTAACTATAGCATCAATTTTTTTCATGTCTACCTTGATGCCTCTATGAGATATGATTATACCTAAAAGCTTTCCACTATCTACACCAAAGACACACTTTTTTTGATTTAATATCATGTTGTATTTTCATATTCACTGAAATATTTTTTGAAGAATATTCACATTGTCTTGTCGATTTAAAGATTTCACTTGGATATTGTCAACATAATATTCCAAAATCTTGTATGTACTCATAAAATATCAATGTCATAGCTTGTTGATATGTTGTTCCTGCATTATTCAATCTGAAAAGCATGACTACCCAACAAAATTCTCCCCAAACTATAATAAATGTTGTCTTGTATTGATCTTGATGGTAAATAATGATTTGATTGTATCCAAAAAAAATTCCATGAATGATAACAAAGCATGTCATATAGTTGAGTCCACTATCATGTTGATATTAAGAAGGGGAAAATCATCTTTGAATGATGCTTTATTTAAATCACAAATTTCCTTGCACATCCTAATATGATTATCAGGTTTTGTGACTGTAATGATGTTCGAGATCTAGGGAGAATAATCTATAGGTCGTATAAAACTAGCCTCAAGGAGTTACTCAATCTTATATTTTACCAACAAGGCTATCTTAGGATTCATCTTTCATATCTTTTGTCTAACCAGTTTAGCATTTTCGACAAGGATGATGTTGTGTGTCACTATCTTAGCATTAATTCCTAGCATATCCGAATAAGTCCAAGCAAAAAGTTCAAGGAATTGATGAAGTAAAGTTGCATGGTCTTCTTGGTCATATTTGTCAAGGAAATTTCCTATCTTAATCACTTTATCATCATCATTAATATCCATCGATATTTTGATTGTATCTCCCAAAGGAAGTGCACCCTGTTTCAAATAGTCAGAGTTGTATTATTCATTGTCCTTGTCAATCTTACTTTCCTTTTCTTTGTCTTCTTGTTTAGCACTAATCATAGTGCATGTAACATGTTCCTTTTTAGGAGGTGTAGATGGTTTGTCATAAACTCCTAGCATTTCAGGCTTCATCATATTCGAAGTATTCCCATGATGGTTCACAAGTTGTATCAAGTAGTTCAAGATGCTTCAAGGTTAGAGTTATTTTATGGTTACACATTATGGAGTTGATGTTCAATGAAGGTATTTTTTTTCTTATGTTATCTTAGAAGGACAATACCAAAATCATTTTTTGTTTCTTGTTTGTTAAGCTCTATAGGAGCACATATACCTTGTTCTTTCTTTCCACATCCTTTTCCACTATAACCAAGTTGTTTCATAATTTCATAAACTCTTCCATAAAGTTTTTCCATTTCTTTTAGATTCAATGGTTTTTGATAGTCTATCTCATCAAAGTTTGTTGTATAGTTTGTGTCTTCTTTGAGTGTAGATGAGGTAGATTTTTTTGAATTCTATGTTGACACTAGCATTGGTTGCTTTTATTTTTTGGTTTCTTTTGTTGTGATTATGTATTCTCCCATAAACAAAGGTGTGAAGTATCAGGAACCCCAATCATCTTCCAATAGCTTCAACATTTTTTCCAATTACTGATTTTCTTCTTCCATAGGTTCTATGTTCAATGTTGGGATTAATGTTCTTAGAGGACTTGTCATTCCTTTTTAAAATTTTAAGTAACTTTCAGGCTTAGGGTCTATTTCAACTTGGCATACTTTATTGTTATAGATATACTTCATTATACAATGAAGAGTCGAAGGCACCACATGCATCTCGTGAATCCAAGGCCTCCATAAAAGAAAATTGTATGAAAAATTATCGAGCATGACATGAATAGGAGTTTGTAATGTAGCCTTTTCAACTGTAATTGGCAAAGTAATCATACCAAGTTTTTGCTTCCCTACATTGTAAAATCCTTGAATCAAAAAGGAATCCGATTGAGTTTTTTATTTGTCCAGATGTTATCTATCTAAAAGGGTCACACTACACACATTAAGAGTGGAGCCATTGTCAAAAAGGGTTCCTTTTATTCTTAATCTCTTATAAATATCTATTATGATGAAAGCATCATTTTTCTTTCTCATTTCCAAAGGAGGCATCTCATGTTGATGAAAAGTAATGTATATGTTAACTACATTCATTCCTCATATTAAAGCTACCACATCATTTACATTTGTACCAGAGGGAACCTCTAGGGTATGTGCAGGATCATCATGGAAAAAATAGGCCCTTAAGTGGCAAAATATTCAAAAAAATCAGAATTAGCCAACTTGCCATAAAAATTTGAATAAGTTATCTATATTATTTTAAAAATATGTAAGAATAAAATATGTAGAAAATTGAATGTAGTTTCTAAACTACTAGGTTTATTTTATTTTATTTTTAAATCTATTTGGTGAAAATTTGAAATTTCAATGCAGTAGTACTTAAATTTCAGGGAAAAAATAAGTAGGTGTTTGTCTGACCACCCTAACCACAATAAAATGATAATATTTTTTATTAAGATTTTAGATATAAGTAGAGGAATCATGTTCAAATGTGATGCATTTATTTTGTAATTTTTTTCCAAGTAAATAATTAATTATGAATTTTTTATTACAACTTTTTAAAAATATAAAAAACTCGTGTGTCTGACCACCTTAATTTGGTCAAAACTTCATGAAATTCATTTTTTCAAAAATCCTATAGTATGTGAAGCATAGAATGTGACACATGTTTCAGATTCAAAAAATGTGATATCATTTGAAAGCTATAGATGTTTCTCAATCAACCTATCAATCAGGACTTTAGTCGTAATTCAAATAGAAAATGAATAATAATAATTAATTAAATTCAAAGTAAAGCATAATTTATATTGGTGGAAAGCTAAGAATATCCTTTAAAAACCCTTTTTGTTTCATCAATTCTAGGTAAAAAAAAAGTCGTCAACCACATACCCATCATATTGCCACTTTTTGGCCCATCATGATCCTGCACATACCCTCTACTTTTTGTAATGAAATTGAAGCATAGTGTGATAATTAGGTGAATTATGAATTAGGTCCCATAGGGATATCTTTGCAAAAGTATTCTTAGGTTGTTCAACAAGGTCTTACTCCATTCCACTATTTGAAGGAAAATGGGGAGCACTAGGAAAGACAGGGTTAGGAAAAGGTAAAGATGTTGGAATTGGTTGTGGATTTTTTCTAGTGTTATATGTATGAGAAATGGTAGGATAATGGGATTGCTGAAAAAAATTATTCTTAGGTGGTTCGAGGGTGAAAACAAGATTTTTTTTGAGTTTGAGCTTTGTGTGAAGGTGGGTAAAGGATCAATTGAGGTTGAATCATGTTAACTTCTCTTCTTCTTAGTTTGTACTAACAAGCCTTAGTGGATGAACCTTGCGAGATGAAGTCCTCATGGGATTCATCTAAGATGTCAAAGTCATCACTACTAAAAGGATCAAGGGTTAGGTTAACTTGGAAAAGGAGATTTGACATATTCAAATAACTATGCTTTCTCCAAGTGGTTCATCAGTCTTATAGGTGTTTTTAGTTTTGTAATATAATCTTATCAAACTATGACATAATGCAAGAAATGAAAAGGAAATCAATTTAATTCTATCCACAATTGGGATGAATGTAAATTAAGATGAATTTAATGAAATGCATAGAAGAGAAACTCAATAAATTGAAACAAAAAACTAATGATAGGAAATAAAAACACAAAAATAGAGTTTTTAATGCTATAAAATGTAGTTTTAAATCTAACACATGACTAAATCACCAAAATGGGCATATGAGTCACAATCAAGGTTTTTTCAGGGTTTCAAACAACTAACAACAGTCACCACATAATTCCTAGAAGTTAGGAAAAATCACCTGTATTGTGACTAAATCGCCCAAAGGAGCGTATGAGTCCCAAATTAGGGCTTTTGCACCATTTTCAATAAATTCTATGTGAATGTTATGTTTTATATTTTGGATGATGTCTACACTAAGTGAAAATGCAGATTTTAGATGAAATTCAATGATGCGAGATGAAAAAAAGCAACCTATATGCACTTTCACTAATGCACAATTTAGAAACCCTAGATTCCAATTAACAGAATGCATGACCAAATGCCAAGTTAATGCAAGCTAGATCTACTAATATGATGCATAAAAAATTAGAAAATTAAATATTCTAAATGTAGGTTCACCAAAATGAAACAAAGAAAATATGTGGTGATCCACCTTTAAGAAGATGAAATACAAAGAGTAGGGATCTAGACCTATTTCCTTCAAGTTTCATTCAAGGAAACCCTAGAGATCTCAAATCCAATGATAGAATGAGGGAAGAGATCTACAATAGGATGTCCTAGGGTATGATTAGAGGCTAAAGAGGGTTTCACCACCAAGATAGGGCTTGGAAAGACTAGTAACATGGAAGATCTAATGAAAAAACCTAATGCTATGCAAAAGTTAAATGAATTACCTAGAAATGAATTTAAAATAGAATAGAAAATTGAAAAATCACAGAGGTGCACCTAGAAATTTGAATATGCTCAAAACAAGCACTGAAATCCTAAAAATACTAATATTAATGCTCACTGGGACTCATATGCTAGGTTGGGAAATTTAGTCCCATATTAGGATTTCTAGGTAAGAACAAAAAGCTGATAGTGGAAACCCTAGAACTTCTAAAATATGGAAAAATCACTATATTGGGACCAATACACCACAAGTTGCATATCGGTCTCATTCTACTTTTTCATAATTTTAAAGGTTGAATCTACTCTTCTATCCTTGCTTTTTCTTCTCGACTTGATTTTCATATCAAAACTTGTAAAAAGATCTATAAAATAGAATAAAGTGTTGATTTTCTTATGGTTTTCCTTGGTCAAATGCCTAGTTTAGTAATTAAACCTTGATAGAGATAATGGATCTTGAAAGAAAATGTGAATACAAACCCTAATCTTAAGTGCCTCTAAGATTAAGAAATATGCAATGTGATGCAACCCTATTCTAATGTGCTAGAATGTGATGCATGAATTAAGCATGAAGATGAATGAGTCACTTTAGGAGATCTATAATCACCCTAATACGTCACAATGACTATACCTTCCTTTAGGCTAAAAGTAGAATGACAATAGAGGATGGAATCTTTGAGGAAACAAGTCATTAGGCTTGTCTTGAAGGCTAGTTGCATCTCCCCAACCTAGAATCCATCATGATTCACCATAGGTGACCATCATCAATCCTTGAAAATTTTAGATCTTGAGTGAAAGTGAGCTTGAAGACTTAAAAAACACCATAATGTTGCTCCAAGACTTCAACCTTGCTTGCTCTTGAACACTTTTAATCTCCTTTGAAGACTCCTGCTTAAGACTCTAGAATGACTTAGCTCTTGAATCACTTTCTCTAGATGAAAATAATGACTTCAAATCTTGTTTATATAGGAACTTCATTTAATTTATTGTTATTTAGATCTCAAATTCCAACATCAACCAAAATTTTGAATTCAAAACTTGAATTTCCCACTCAAACTCTAAAAAGGGGCCACACGAGACTCATATGCCACTTGTGGTGTATGGGTCCCACCTAGGGAAACTCATATTCCCAAGGTGGTGTATGAGTTCCACTCTAGCTTTTCGAGGTGGGCCAATGATGCATTGTTAGAAAATTTAGTACTTTCATTGATTTTTTCAAAGTTTTAGTTGGAATAAGCCTTGAGATTTGAAATAAAGGGTCTTAGTGGCCTAAATTAAAGATGATTTAAAGGGGTTCATGAATGAAATTTTGCTAGAATAGGTCCAAAGTAAGTGTTAAATTGTACCATCTCCAAGAAGGGAGTATAATTTCCTACAATACAGAAGAATGAATATAAAAATAGAGGAATGTCACAAAGAGAGAGATACATCAAACATAATGGTATGAAAAGATCACATTACACACATGAAATCACACACATAATATGAAAAAAGAAAACAAAGACAAGAAAATTAAGGCACGTGCAACTCAACCTCTAGTAGGTCATCTGCATCCCAATCTTGTTCATCATATACGAAAGGTGGAAAACTAGCCAAAGGGACAACAACGAGTGTGGTACTAGAGTCAGCACCAAGTTCAACACTCCTATTAGGATAATTTCCATTAAGTTTAGATAAGAGGAAAATAATGTATTAAATTCATTATTCACTTCCTCATCTTTTTTTACAATCTCATCATCATCATCCAAGTTAATCACAATGGGAGGTTGAATGATAATTTCCAAAGAAGATGATAGTCCCTGTTGTGGTTGCGATATAGGATGTTTTTGTTATGAAAAAGAGGGGGACTCATCATGTATTTCTTCACTTCAGTTTGGATGTTTATTTTTATTTATTTTTATTCATTTAACCTTCGATCAATAGCATGATGTCTATTCCTATGCTTTCTAGCATTTTTGTTTCTTTTAGTATGATTTGGAAGTTGTGTTTGTGTAGGAGCAGCTTTATTACCCATAGGTTTCTTTTCTTAAGAAGGAACCATGGGATTTTTTTCAACCACTTTATCTTTAGATTTGTAAACATCCTTTATCTTAGGAGGCATGACAGGATTTTTTTGGTTGTCTCTTGGTTGTTTGTAGGAGATAGGAAAAGTATATGTCTCGGGTGGGTATTGGTTACTTGGAAGGACTTTTGGTTCAATCATGGTTTTGTCAAGGATAGGTGGCTCAATCATGGGTTGAGGCATGTTTCAATGAGATAATTTTGTTATGTGTTTCTCCTTAAAATTTTGAAATATTTTTAAAAATAAGTCTGCATGTGGTTTAATGGGTTCAATAGGCCCGAGCAAAAATAAATCCAATGAAATGTTCCCACAAGAAGACACAGGATTGAAGCTACTATGGTGCATACTAAATATTTCATTGTGAAAGGGAAATTTTAAGAATTTATGCATAACTAATTGGACATCTTACATGGAATGTAGCCATGGATAACCAAGCTTCACACATAATTGAACTAATGTCAGGATGATGGAGAATGAGACATCCAATTGTTTTGGTCCAAATTTTAAAGGAAGGACGATCAAACCCATCATAGGGCACGCAAAACCATGATGCATTTTTATCCATTATTCTAGTTTGTCATATGTTTCTTGATAAAGTTCATGCAAAAGTAGAAATTCCCCAGTGATCACATTCTCTCCATAGACAAGATCAATTAATATCCCATTAGTGGGCTTATCATTGATTCAGTTGGCTATGTGAAGAGGACCATCAAGTGATTTTTGATTATATCTTGTGATGAGAAAGAAATGTCAAGAGTCATTTTATTTTTCCCATTACGAGGTTTAATTTCAATCAAACCAACCATATTATCCATAGGACCTTGTTCACCAATATCCATGCTGTCATCATCTGTGTCAACATTCATCACATCATTTTTCTTAGTTTCACTAGGTTTGACAAATGAAATATTATGATTTGGAATGGGGTTGGTAATGACTTGCATGTTTTCATTGGGAGGGTCAACATAGCTATTACCTTGGTCATTGAAACCACCAATTTGAATATGATTAGAATCAATAAGGTCTTACACAAAATGTTTAAGACGCTTACAATATTTCGTATCATGTCTATTTTGTCGATTAAAATGGCAATAGATATTTTATCTAAAGTTAAGAGCTAATGAATTATTAGGATTTGGAGTTCTAACATGAGGTAAGAAAATCAAGTTCTTTTCTAGAAGTTGTAACATGGTGTTATGGAGGGTATTGGGTAAGGGAGTAAATTGTCTTTTCAGGTTCCCAAATGTAAAAGGATTTTTCATCTTTATAGTAGCCACTTGGGTATCAACATGTTGGGTTGTTTGAGGGGGATTTAGTTGAATGAAGCCTTTATTCTAATTCCTAAAAAGGTTGAAAATTGTTTTTATTTATGGATTCAAAATTTTTAGGATAGTTAGAGGTGGGTTTTGTTTCCTGACTACTAATCAAGTTTTGATAGTCACGAAGGCTACTACACAAGTGTATGAAGGAGGGGAATTTCATAATTCCAAGCTTATCTTGTATCTTAGTTTGTAAGTTATCAATGAAAATACATTGAAGGTGAGGATCAAGAAACTTTACATCAATTCAAGAACAAAGAATTTGGTAGTGTGAAATGAATTCAATAAATTTTTCATCATCCTTTCGCTTACATATCATCAAATGAGCTAATGTAATCTTAGGAGTCATGTGCACTTGGAAATGGTTAATAATGTCCTTGAAAATTTCATTGAATGAATGAATTGAGTTATTCAACAATGAGGAAAACCATTCTAAAGGGGCATCTTTCAAGGACCTAGGGAAAATCCTAGCCAAGAGCTTATCTTCAAGGAAAAAAACATTGCATAAGGAAGCATAAGTGGAAACATGGTTAGAGGTATCTCCTTTCCCTCCATATTTCTCAAACCTAGGAATCTCTATACCTTGTGGTATCGACATTATTATCTTAATATCTCCAAGGAAAGGGGATTTCTTGTGACATAGTATAAAGGTTGGCCATTTTGATATTGGTTTATGGTAGAAATTTTATTTTGAAAGCACGAAACATTTTGCAAGAGTTAGTTAAGGATGACATCATTGGATGTGTTTTGAGATGGAGGTGTATATGTGTTTGAGGGGGAAGTGAATGGAATAATTATGGGATGTAAATGTTGGGAGAATGAAGATCGATACTTCCAGGTTTGTTTTTATTGATGCCAACATTGGTTGGTAACTAGCTATGTAGAATGTGTATCTATACTGATTCAGTATTCTGATCCAAAAATTATCTCAATAAAAGATAGTTCTATTAGTTTTTGATATGTTGTTCAGGAGTCTTAGTTACATATATGAATGAGCTTACAGCAACTTTGGTTGATTTGGCAAAGATATCTAAATGGTAGAATTTCAAAATTCTTTTGGCCGACAGGGTTAAGAATTGCTTATCTTATGAATATTTAAAGTGGTCCTTATTAGGTCCTAGTTGACCTAATTTTTGTTTGATACATTTTTTTTTTGTGTGCCAAAAAGATTTTTGACTTGGGCTGACAAGTAACCTTGAATTATGTATGTTCACATCCAATTAGGCCAACTTAATTGATGTATGAAGATGTATATGTATATATGTGGAACATACTTGTGTAAGTAAAAGAGGAGAGAGAGAGAAAGTGTGTGTGTGAATAGATGGAGAATAGTGATGTAAGATATGTGACAAGTGTTATACTGTGAAGTTGTTGATAGTTGTTATATACCTACAACCAGAGCAAGATTTTGGTTTTCTAGAGCTTAACCAAAACTAATCTCAGCACTTTGAAGGTGTACTTCTTTAGTTCATCTTTTTGTAGTTAGCCACACTCTTTGTATCTTGGAGGTAAGCTATTTTGTATTCACTTTAGGTTGTGAGAATTTCAAGAATAGTTTGTCCTAGTAGTGAGCCCTGTAATATCTTGTAACTAGTTTTAATATATTGTGAGTGAATCCTCACCATGGTTTTTCCCATTTTAGGTTTTCCATGTAAAAATCCTAGTGTCAATATGTTATGAAATGTTATGATTCCTTTCATGTTTTGGTTTATAATTGCAACTAGATATGTGTTAAGAATTTGATGGTTAGCAATTAATTGTGTTAACAAAATACTGATTCACCCCCTTGCTCTAAGTATTCAGTGTATTCAATAATTGGAATCATACCTTGGTTATCTAAAGAAGTCTTACAACTTGAGGAAGGTCTCAAAATTTGAATACATGGATAATAAAAACTATCTTGTTCCTTTGGAAGAAATCTCTACATCTGAGGAACTTCATGCTTCTCTTGAAGAATTGGACAAAAGTGAAGATGAGAAAGAAACCTTGAAAGGAAAATTGAAAGAAGAAAATGAATGCATCAGAAAATTAAGAGAGCAAATCAAAAGTTCAAAGAAAGGCATAGAGAAGTCAGTGATTAGTTGAAAAAGGCTAATTAAGACATTGTGAGACTAAAGGTACAAGTGGAAGAAAAGAAAAGAGTTGAAGAATGTTAGAAAGCTGAAATTTAGAATAAAATTGAAGAATTTACAAAGCTTGAACAAGAAGTGGTAACTCTAAGATCTAATCTAGAAAAATAAAAAAGCTCATGAAGAAAAATTAGAAACAAGCTCTACAAGGCTTGATGAGTTGATTATATTTTAGAAACCTTCTAAAGAAAATGGTGGGATAGGACTTGAAGAAGGACAAAATTCAAAGGAAAATTAGATTTAAAACAAAGTTGACAATAAAAGGAATACTCAAGGAAATAATAAAGAGATCAAGAAGCAAAGGAGAAATATAGGAAGGATTCCTATTTGGCAACCTAATTCTCAAAGGTACCCATCTTTTAATGGTTTTTTGTTTCTCATGCAATAAATTTAGTCATAGGGTAACATAATGTAGAAGTAGAATGAATCAAAATATTGGATTCTTTGTTGTACCATGCTTTAATATACTTACAATAAGTTTTGACATAGAGCTACCAAGTGTAGAAGCTAGATAATGTTGAATAGATTCAATGCTAGTAGAAGGATTCAATGTTTTCAAGGCTACTGCTATACATGCAATGTCTTTAGACATAAAGCTAATTAGTGTAGATCAAGGATAAATGTGTTGGAATATTGCTTCTAATGTTGTCATTGATGGAAACTAAAGTCATTACTTTGGTCTGTAGATTAGAATGTGGTCATACAGGGAGGAGTTGAGAACAGAGTATTTCCAATAGAAAATATGAAGAACAGGGTATCCAGTTACTACATCGATTTGTTTGCTTCACTGGATCATCTTTTTCAGTTGTGGATCCCCATAATAGTTTGTTAAGCATGTATTCTATCTTATTATTGAGTTTTTTCATGTTGCATTAATCGCCGTATGAGTTAGGAGATCTGACAGGATGTTTCTTTGTCTATTTGTTCATTGTGGCTAACCTAGTGAATGTTGCATGTCGCAGATGTATAAAGTGTTGGTTAATTTTAATGAACCAAGAAGGCCTAAGAAAATATCTATGAGTTTTCCAAACTCAATTCTCAAATACTCACCAGATGAGTGGCCAACAAACAAGATAAAGCATATATTTCTCTATCTCCTGCACTTCAAGCTCTACCAGACTTGGGAGGGTGTTCCCACAATGCAAAATATATAACTCATTTCAACAATTGACAAACATTGTAAATCAAGGTAGACAAATTCTTATTAATAGAAAATAAAATGAAATCAATCACAAAGGTGGCAATTCTTTGGGTTAATTATGCATCTTAAGCTGAGAATGTAAAACAACAATGAACGACAGGTGGTTCAATGATTATTTTAGAAGATTTCTCTTAATTCAAAGGACTGAAACCCCAAGAAAGGTTAAATGGGTTAAAGATTAGTGCCATTATCTATGGGTTAGGAGTCAACACAAATTGAAACATAAGGCATGTTTAATTCTGAGCAATTATAATCTAGTGAAATCACCTTGTAATTCTCAAATCAATGACTGAATACTAAAGACTACTTACCAAATCCAAATGACATTGTATACAAACTCATGATCTAATCTAAGAATTTTAACTCATTCCATGAACAAGAGCCAAAACCATATCACATATCAAAGCATAACACAATGACAATTAATGAAATGATCATTGATTAGTATTTTCATTAATAATTCTAATACAAAACCATAAGGAGAGACTATAGACTCAAAAAATCTCTATTATCATTCAAATATACTCAGAAGCCATACATTTAACCAAATTTATTGTCTAGACTCAAAAAATTAGATAAAGACTTGACATATCTGCTCTGTGTTTCTTAATTCTCTTCATGTAGCTCCAAAATTTCAACAAAAGATCTGCTCAAATTGCCTTGAATTCCCTTTTATATAATAAGGGAGAAAAAACAAGCCTTAGGCCAAGTGTACACATGTCAATATCAAATTGTACCACTAGAAGGTATATTCCCAATTCATTTATATTCGCAATTGTCAAAAATGGAGGGAATACACATAAGACAAAGAATATTTACATTTACAATAAAGATAAACTTTTCCTCTCACAAGAATATTTCAAAAGGAACGTGCCCAATTCATCGAGAAAGATGACAAAATAATGTGAATCATCGATGCGTCAACAACTCTATCAACATCCACATGATCAACAACTGATACTTTTATGTGAAACATGTGTTTTAACTTTGCAATCTCTGAGGCCAAACCTATACATTACATGACCTAGTATATGTTTCACAAACCAAACTTACCAACATATAACCTTCCCCATTCTTCATACTCTTCCTCAGATGGCCAATCAAAATCCATAATTTTGTCCATGGCTTTCCTGTAAGGGGAATACTTGGTTATAATTGCATTGGTTCCCTGTCAAAATCCTCCAGAAAGCTAATAAGAAATGTTAGCCTCCCCAGGGTGTTATTGAAGAAATCAATATTAACTTATTTGAAAATTTCACCTACCTGGTAATCAATAACCTCATCCAATTCCCTCTTCCATGTCTGGACAATGGTTTCACTTCATAATTAGCCACCTCAACATCTAGTAGTGGTGCTAAATAAGTGTGGGTATATTGAGCTATCAACTCTACTATCTTTTTCTCTAATGGGGTTGCAATCCTTGAAAATTTTGTTTGCTCAACTCACATACAAAGTCATAGATTGGAAGCACTATAGGGTACTTATCTTCATGTTTTCCAGCTCCCACTAAAATCAACTTCAACCTCTCAACTCTTGGGACCCATTTATTTAGAGTTAGTATGACCAACAGTTTATCCTTTTGAGACAATCTCATTGCACACACCATCAAATCATAGTTTTCATGCACACTATTGAGTCTATCCTAAATCTTCTCATTCAAATGTTTCAAGGTAGTGTAGAAAAACTTTGATATGTTCTCATACATTGTATCTTGAGCTTTCTCTAGCAACTTCTTATATACCTCAATTTTCAGAAGCAATTGATCTCTGTTAGATGAACTAGAGCTTGGTCTATTTATTTCTTCCTCTGCAATTGATTCTTGTCCCCAATTATATGGTACTATTGCTAGAGCTTGGATATGGAATGAGTGCTGCACAAATTTCATTGGAGAAACTAAAGGTGGGTGGCTTGAGCTAGGCTGACCCTATTCTTTTTGTACTTCCTCTCTTCATTTATAGAATGCTAGTTCAGTTCCTAATGTAGCCACTTTTTGTTGGTTGTTGTCATAGTGATTCAAGAGTTCATTATATTTAACTCTAAGATTATCTCTTTCCAAGGTAAGACCCTCCATAGTTGATCGGGTAAACTTGGAAACATTAACAACCATGTATGTAGCTTCCAAAGTTGGAGTATCAACAACTATTTTACAAGCAATTGTCCACTAAGCTCTAATGGCTATGCTAGGGCAAGTTTCCTAGATGCCAGAGATAATGACCATATCGCCAATGCATCCCAATCCTCATTGAGAGTTGAATCTCAAAGTGCCATTTCCAGTTCTTCTTATGTTTGTACAAGAGGTCTTTCATCCCTTCTTATGGCATCTAAAACAATAGCATTACTAATATTCCATTCTGGAAAAAGAAAAACACCACTCTTCTTTAAAAGTTCTCTGCCCTCTTGGGCATTGATCTTTGTAAACTCATTTCTCATAATGCTCCTCACATTCACCTCAATTAATTTTTTTCAAGTGATTCAAGGTGCAAGCTCCTTTCAATGGCCACCTTCTCTACATAATCTGCAACCTTGTATTTTTTCTAGAAATCCTAAACTGCAGAGGTTTCAATGAATGATTCATCCTCAATAAACTCTTTGTTGGCCTTTACCCTCAAATCATCTACAATATTCAATCCAAAAATATCAAGCTTCCCTAATCTTAGGATGCTCTGTCCTGAACTTGAAGCAATTTCTCCTTCATGAGGAGGCATTCCAATCTACATTTCCTTAGGGGTGACAAATATATCATCTTCATCTATGTCAAAAGAATCAACCACTCATTTTGCTGCAGTTCTTTGCTTCTTTTAAGGTGGCTGCTTAGGAGGGGTGAAAATTTTAGGAGGTGAATCAAGATCAATTATAGGTAAAGAGGCTTGTGGAGAAGGAGAAGTTGGAATTGCACTCTTGGGAAAGTCTACTTTTGGTTCTTCAGAGATGGCAGGGGCTATTGATCTCTTTTCACTTTGTGAACTTTATTTCCAAGATCCTAAATTAACCTATATATGCATAATAATTCATTAAATCATTCCAAAATCACAAAAAAAGGTTACCCAACCGACTCACCTCATGGTGACACTCACCATGTTCCACCTGGTCTCAAAGAACATCCAAACGTGCAGGTGTGTATCCTCGTCTACTCAAAATTTTATTGTATCACTCATCACTATCAAGCTGAAAGAAGGTAAAATGAAATAGTAAGTGACAAATTACTCTCCTTCACCTCTTTTAATCTATTTTTTATTTCTTTTTCCTATGCATTCAATTAGGGTTTCTTTTATATATAATGAACAAAGCACTTTTTCTTCAAAATGACATAACAAGAGCTAGGGAACTCTGTTCTTTATGATGTTTGATGCATTGGACTCATGATTCTACACTCAACATCATCACAACTCTATTGTTATGAGACATGGTACTTGGAAAATTCCTACAATATGATCTTTATTGTTCGACGTGGCTAGATTGCTACCTTGATTCCACCTTCGTAAAAGCAAGTGGAATCAAGGGGGAATACATCTACCCTCGAATTTGATTTCTAGAAAGTTAGGAAAAAGTATTTTTGGACAACTAATGAATTTGTGTTGTAGGATGTGGTTCCTAATGTTGTGGTTTTCCAGATAACTACACTGGGGGCTTCATTCTCCTATCTTTTGAATGAGTATCCTTTTATAAAGTAGCATGCATTGTTTAGGGAACTTTAGCTTACATATGCACATAGATTCATATGGGTGCTAAAGTGGAGGCTTAATGTGTTGCCAAAAAATGTATAATCTTTAAGAAAGAGATAATTTTGTGGTAAATTGGGTCCTACTTTAGATACCTTGTTTCAATCACCCCTTAAAAACTACATTTATAGGCCCCTAATGCTCATAATTTTTGACCTTAAGGCCTATTAACTCACAAACCACTTTAATTCTGACAAATACCACTCAAATTTTGTGAAACCCACAAAAAAATTCCTAGTGGGACTAAGTCGCCCAAGGTGGCGACTTAGTCCATTTTGGGGTGTTTTCCACTTTTGAGCAGGAAAATCACCGACCTAGTTCAAATTTGTGAGTGATGTTGGCATATGGTGTTAAAATATTGATTAATTTAGTGCTAATGCCTATAAATACATGTTTTAAGGTTAATTTTCATATCTCCTAGTCATTTTCACAAAAGAAAAAATCAAAAGTCAAGAGCAAAGTATCTTTCACAAGAAGATTCAATAGCATTTCTATATTAAAGTTGAAGCTTAGGGACAACAAACTAGGGTTTTTGCAGTTCTTCAAGTTCACTTGTTGTCCAAGATCTTACATTGCAAAGGATTGATCATGGATGCCTATGGTGAATCATGGAGAAATATAGGTTGAAGAGATGCAACTAGCCATCAAATCACACCTAATGACTTGTTTTCAAAGTGACTCCATCTTCCATTTTCTTCCTATCTTCAGACTTGAGGTTTACATTTCATGTTGCATGTCATTTACGTTCATTTGAAGTGTTGTAGGGTTTCTTGGATTGAAGTCTCTTGCATCATTCAAGTGTCATTTATTCATCGTATTCTAGCACATTAGAATAGGGTTTTGTTTCATTTCATCTTTTTCTAGCCTTATACACACTTAGGGCTAGGGTTTTATGTAGATTTTTTCTTTCATAAAGCTTAAATACCAACTAGGGGTTTAACTGAGGAAAACCCCCCATTAGAACTCAAAATATCTTCTATTTTATAGGTTTTTTTTTAAGATTCAGATCTAGATTTCCTTCAAAAAGTAGAGTACGAGTTGTGGGATTTTGTTTCCACTTTTGGATTTGCAAAACATCCAAAGTGGACTAAGTTTCCCCTAGTGGAAAATTATTCCCACTACACTAATTTTTTAGAATTTTTTACCTTTTCAGATACCCTTTTGGCAGAAAAAACTTCCTGTGCAATTTCCTCGATCTTGGACTAAGTCTCCCAACTTGGCGTAAGTGTCCTGGTTGGCTCAAAAATTAGAATTTTGGGAATTTCAGAGGTCTCTCCAGTCCCCAGTCAGCTCTTCATTAGTTTCCAAGTGCACAACTTTTGTCTTGCATGCTTATTTTATCTTTTATTACATCTATTTCATCGTTTTGCATATCACAACTTGTGTTCTCCAACACATCATATTTCTTAGGTTTTTCATCATTAGGTCATTTCATTTTCATATAAGAGCACTAAAGCATCTTTATTAGACATAATACATTTTATTTACATTAAATTTGAGCGTAGACAATTGCATTTTGTCCCCAAATCTTTCCCCTTTTAGGTGAAAAACCTTAGAAGGGCTAGAAAGTCCTTGGTTTTCCAAAATCATTGTCCACACTAGGGTTCATGAGATGCTTAGAATAATGAATCTATATGGGTTAATGGTTTATGGTTCATCTCCTAGTCTTTAGGTCATATGGTTTAGGGTTTCTAGGGTTCATGAGATGCTTATAATAACAAATCTATATGGGTTAATGGTTTAGAGTTCATCTCCTGGGATTTAGGTCATATGGTTTATGGCTTAGGGTTTCTAAGGTTCATGAGATGCTCAAAATAACAAATATATATGGTTTAATGGTTTAGGGTTCATCTCCTAGGCTTCAGGTCATATGGTTTAGAGTTTAGGGTTTGTAGGGTTCATGAGATGCTTAGAATAACAAATCTATATGGGTGAATGGTTTAGGGTTCATCTCCTAGGCTTTAGGTCATATGGTTTAGGGTTTCTATGGTTCATGAGATGCTTATAATAACAAATCTATATGGGTTAATGGTTTAGGTTTCATCTCCTAGGATTTAGGTCATATGGTTTAGGGTTTCTAGGGTTCATGAGATGCTTAGAATAACAAATCTATATGGGTTAATCCACAATCCTGCATCCCTTAATCCACCCTCTTGCATCACCTTAAGAAATACTCTTAAAGGACCCTTAAGGAATATACTCTTACATCCCCTTAATCCACCCTTTTGCATCCCTTAAGTCACTCTCATAATTCCCCTTAATCTATCCTGTTAGGACCTGTTAAGCCATATCTTGAGGTTCATGACATGCATCCCCTTAATCCACCATCTTACATCCCTTTAAGTCATTCTATAAACTCCCCTTAATCTAACCTCTTACATCCCTTCAATTCATTCTATCAAATCCCCTTAATCCACCCTCTTTCATCCCCTTAATCCATAATCTTGCATCCCTTAGGTCACTCTCATGATTCCCCTTAATCCATCCTCTTAGGACCTATTAATCCATATCCTAGGGTTCATGACATGCATCCCCTTAATCGACCCTCTTACATCCCTTTAATTCATTATATCAACTCCCCTTAATCCACCCTCTTACATCCCTTTAAGTCATTCTATCAACTCCCCTTAATCCACCCTCTTGCTTCCCCTTAAGCCATCCTCTTAAAGGACCCTTAAGGCATATCCTCTTACATACCCTTAATTGAACCTTTTGCATCCCTTAAGTCACTCTCATAATTCCCCTTAAGCCATCCTCTTAGGACCCGTTAAGCCATATCCTAAGGTTCATGACATGCATCTCCTTAATCCACCCTCTTACCTCCCTTTAAGTCATTCTATCAAATCCCCTTAATCCACCCTCTTACATCCCTTTAAGTCATTCTATCAACTCCCCTTAATCCACCCTCTTACATCCCTTCAAGTCATTCTATCAACTCCCCTTAATTCACCCTCTTACATCCCTTCAAGTCATTCTATCAACTCCCCTTAATCCACCCTCTGGTATCCCCTTAAGCCATCCTATTAAAGGACCCTTAAGTCATATCCTCTTACATCCCCTTAATCCACAATATTGCATCCCTTAAGTCACTCTCATAATTCCCCTTAATCCATCCTCTTAGGACCTGTTAAGCCATATCCTAGGGTTCATGACATGCATCCCCTTAATCCATCCTCTTAAATCCCTTTAAGTCATTCTATAAACTCCCCTTAATCCACTCTTTTACATCCCATTAAGTCATTCTATCAACTCCCCTTAATCCACCCTCTTGCATCCCCTTAAGCCATCCTCTTAACTCCCCTTTAGGAATTCGCTTAGGACCCCCCTTAAGCTATATCCTCTTAGGTCCCCTTAATCCATCCTATTGAAAACATCACTTGAATTTTTATGGAATTTATAAGATCCAATTTTCTAAATTTTACTATATATTGTTCTTTTATCACATGAATTATTTACTTAAAGGACTCATAAAAACTATAGTTACTTTACTTACATTAATTTTTTTATAGGTTCTCATCAAGTTGGTCTACTGTGTGATTGCCACTATCAAATTATTTTATCAAGAGACTATGTAAATATCAATTTGTGGTCTTGACCTAAAATTTGATAAGCTTTAACTGCATCTACATGGACATATATGTTTCATCATGTTATATAGTTGTATTAAACATCAATATACATTATATATGTTTCTTCGATGTATGAACTTCAATGAACTTATTAGTCACTTTTTAAATATCTTGTTCCAATTTTATAGATTATACATTTCATGTCTTGTATTTACCACATTTTATATAATTGTTCAATTGTATATATTATACATTTTGTACATCCAAGGAGATAGATTTTTGTTTATTGATTCAATTATTTTCTAGAATTGGAAATAGTTAAAATTACCTACCCTTAATTTATTATGAATATGATCTAAACTATCTAAGGATTGTTTTAATTTGTCACCTAACCATGTGATAAATTATATATATTAAATTTAATTCTAGATAAGAATTTATATAGTGCATGTATTACTTGAAAATAAGGTAAAATATCTATACATACATGAGTGCATATAATCATCAAAATCAACATAACATGATCATAATTGACTGCATATAATCATCATATTAAAGTCAAATAATCTAAAGAAACACAAACATGATAATATTAATCGATATAATGTATGTGAAATGGTCCATGAAATAGCATGTTCAAAATGTATATGTCAAGTCCAACACATATATTTAAATAAAACTAGAGATCTATAGTCCATAAAATTTAAAACCATCTAACTATCAGGGCGATCAGTCAAATAAAGTCTCCTCTTTGTTCCATGTCAACTAGATGTACCTGAATCATGTTGTAAAAGAGTACAAGAAACTTGAAATTAGATTTAAAGTTATTTAGAAATTTTTATATAATTAAAAATATTTAAACTTGAAATATAAACTTTTAGATAAAAATAAATTTAATTAAATATCTAGTAAATATATTAAAAATGTTTTTTAGTATGCATAAATTACCATATGATCATGTGAATCTACTAGCACATTTTGTTCAATAGGTAGCATAACTGTCACCTGAGAAGATCCAAATGCTTTATCTACTATATCCTGCATATTCATATAAAGCAAACAATATGTTAAAACCTCTCATATATATATATATATAAGGTTCATAAAAATTGTATTGGATATTTAATAAAGTTTACAACCTCAAATGATATGACCTCATTATCACACACTTGAAATTTCCCATGCATAAATGTTGAGGATGTCTCAGGTGTGCCCACTGTGGGTATCAAATGAAATCCCTGCATATAGATGTACAACAATTTGTATAGATCAAATTCAAACATGTGTTTGTAAATGAACAAATTAAGTTAGATCTATGATGTGTATTTAATTTAAACTTAATAAAATTTTGAAAGAATGCACTTGAGTTGATGATGACTTAGGAGCACTCACCACAACTTGTGGTTGGTCAGTACTAGGTATCATATGACCTCCTTGCATCTAGATATAATATATCATTTCACACATGTGTACAAATTTAAATTAAATTGGATATATCCACACAAATTATTTAATATATATTGGTTCAAGTACCTAACCAAAAGGTGAGCCCTGATCTACAACACTTGACATATAGACATGATCATATTGAGTTTTAGGAATCATCTAATCATGCATCTACACTGAACACTTGTTGAATGAATATTATATTATATATATAATTTGATGTTAAATTATTTACATGAATTTTACACATTTCAAACAAATTAAATTTAAGTTCAAAAGATGAACATACCTATGTAGGATGGTCCTCAGAATATAGTAAATTCATATATGACTCCATCCCAGATGCATGTGGTTCACCTGAAGTGGATTCCTAAGTATTCCCATAGCTCGAACCTCCATGCTCTCTATTGGCCACTTCAGTCACCACGTGTGTAGTATGATGAGTTAGATGTCCTAAAAGCGAAATCAATGCTCCTAATGCCGATAACATCATTTTTTGCTGAAATGCAGTAGGAACACTAGAAGGAGGAGGAACAATCAGATCATGTCGTTGAGGATCAACATGTGCTCCCAGTCTATGTTGGGGCATGCCATGCCCAACTCCCTAAAATGACCTCATATCAAAATAGTTGGGTTTTAAACCCAACTAAAACTCAACCCATAACTTTCTCAAAAAGTATAGGGGAACCTCACAATTTCCATGTGGTGAATTATGAAAAACCATCCACCATCTATCCCAAAAATTTATAGCTATCTATAGGTGCCTACACCATAAAATTGAAATTCATTTTTTGGTGGGTGGAATTGGTTTGTTTTTTTGGGGGTTAAAAAAATGTTGGCACATGGCTTGTTTGGTAATTTTAAGGTCATTAATTTCTTTATAGGATAATCCATCTGCATAGAATTGTCTCCTCTCTTCTCTCCATTGATGGAACCTATCTAGGTCCACATCAATAGATCAAATAGAATCGAGAATATTTTGCATCGTAGATGCAAACTGTATACACCTAAAAATGATCTTGATAATCTAATTAATTAAATACAACTTATTTGATTAATTAACCTTAAATTCATCTACTATTAAATAAATAGAAATATTTATTTATAGTTCATTTTTCTAATTCTCCAATTTTAATTAAATAAAAAACTTCAATAGTTTGTGTTATTTAATCATCTAATCATTTTTCTTCTTAATTAAACCAACTAGTTTAAATACTTTGTTGTTTAATTATCATATCCCTTCTATATTTATTTAATAAAAAAATTCTATAATTTGTTTTATTAAATTAATTATTCTCTTTTGCTAATTTGAATAAATCAAAATATTCAAATAAAGGAAATTTCCTCTATTCTCTCACCAATAAAATTAGATATTTTATATCTAATTAATTCAACTGACATTCACGAGAAAGTTGTGGAGACAAATTGGAGACAAATTGGAAATCAACTTCATCTCCTTCCTCTGATTCTTCCTATCATCTGGCCTGATGTTTTCATGGGGAGAAACCATTCCCATGATCAACTCAAGGTTCTTCATCTCTTAGCATTCAATCTTCCAAATTAAATCTAGGCCTTTGTTGTGTTGCCCCATCACAAATTGTTGTCGTGAATCTATAAATACAACCTTCTTCTACATGAAATGGATCTGAATCCCAATTTTGTGCAATCTTACTTTGTAGAAATAAAAATTCAACATTCAAGCAATTGAGAAAATAGCATTTAGCAAAGAACAATCATATAATTTTAGAATAACAATCATGGCTTTCGATTTAGCCACATCATAGTTTACAATAGCTTCTTTTATCAGATTTCATGTGAATTTAGATTACAGTAGCTTCATCATATCATTTAGATATCATCATATAGAATTAGATTATTGCATTTAGCAGCATCTCATTCTCTAGATTGGAATTTTAACAATCACAGTGCTTACCAAATCTGAGAGCCCTCTATGATTTACTAAATCTTTGGAGATAGGGAACAATGAGATTCTTTCAAGATTTTTCCTATTTTTAACTAGTTTAATTTGTTGATTCTATTGATATAATGTTTCATTAAGAAGTGTTGTTTGTTATTTCATTCTTTACTTATTCCACACATACATTTTGGCACCCACCATGGGGAATATACCCCATGTTTTACCAATATTTCTAAAATGTGTTCGCACAAGATTCTGGCATGTTTTCTTTTAGTGCGACCAAGGGATTTTGTAGCATATCTGACAAAAAATTTATTACTTCTGACTGTGTCAGTGCATCTGATAAAAAATTTATCACTTTTGACTGTTTTAACGCATCCAACAAAAAATATAGCACTTCTAAAGTATGCTTTAGTGGATCGACTAGAAGTACCTAGCTTAGTTGACTATCCCATGATCAATCTTGTTTCAATGCTTTCAATAAATTTTGTAGTGCCTCTAACAAAATCTATAGCACTTCCAATAATTTCTGTAGTGCATCTTATCAATTAAGTGGCTCTTATGACCTCTATTATAGCGCATTTGTAACTTGTTGTCTGGATCTAATGTGACCATGACCATTTATTTCATTTTTACATTTTGAGTAAAATGAACCAATCCTAGGGTAGTCATTTGGATAAAAATATATCAATCCTATGGTAGTCATCATACATTTTCTATTTCAGTTAAAATTGATATCATGTCTTTTGTGAAGCAATATCTTCACGTAGAATAGCACACTATCATTTGGGATTTAAAACTAAACATTTGATTACTGTGATCATGTGGTGATAGGCCTCTGCTCTCCCCTTAACTGGGTGATCAAAATGCCAGATTCTCTTTTAATTTTATGCAATGTATGCTTTCTTAAATCCATTAGAAGGCTTTTCGTAGTGGGAAAAAGTACTCACCCTATGGGAATGACCTGAGTGGGAACAACCAAAGCCACGTTTTCCAACCCACTATAAAATAAAAAAGAATTTGAGGAAACCCACATTTGTCAAAAGTGTGCAAGATAACCATCCCCAAAATCTTTGTTCTAAAGATTGGGAGGTATCTTGAGGGAGTTTATCATTTTCTGCTTTGAACACAAACCCTATCTACGAACCATAGTGTAGAATCTAGCCGAGTCAGTAACGAAACATTGTAATACTCGCAGTGCAAGGGGAGGGAAGAATCTTCCCCAAAGACACTCACCATATAATTTCCAAGGACCATTTGCTCAAGGGATCGATAAATATAACTTTGATCACATGCCTAGAAAAGAGAAAAACACAAGCATCCTCTAGGGGGTGACATGGATGTGTGAGTCGATGCAATTTTAAGATGTGGGCTATTGAGTATAACGATGACCTTTTTAACCTTAAGAGTGAGACTACCTAAAGTGTATTCTTTGTTAAAAACCAGTGGAAATCAAGAAGGATCATGTTTGATTCTTGAACATACATTTATTGTGTAGATTCT
>VDFB02138204.1:0-17165 GCA_007258455.2 Sequoia sempervirens
AGGACACTCATTAGGAGTTGATTGAGCATGAGTAGGTTCAATTGCATTAGGATCATTGCCAAAAACACAACTTAAAACATCAACCAAGGAGAACAAATATTTCCACATATTGCTAAAACACTTGTCCATTTTTCAAGTTTTTCAGATTTAAAACAAGGTAATTTTCTGATAACACTATGCAAAAATCTGAAAATGAAGTCTTGTAAATGCAATTTTCAAATCACACAATACACTAAATGTACCAAATTAAGCTAAAAATGATCAAATTGATGAAACATAAACTCAACAAACAGTAACATAAATTTGAAAGTAACAAACAAAAGTGCAGAAATGCAGGTTATGACCTGATCAGGGACTCATTTTCCCTATGGCGAATGGGTCCTGTATGAGGTTTCTAAAACAAATTTTTACTGATTTTAAAGTTTTTTCTAGTGGTTTTCAGATTCAATTTTGTTACAACAAGTTTTAATAGTTTCATTTTTCTATAAATTCAATGTGAAATGCAAGTGCAAAATGTGACAAAATGATAACCTAAAAGACCTAGTTTGATATGCAAATTTGTTTCAATTTTCAAATGCAAGTTAATATGATGTAAATGATATGCAAGATGACTAAATTTTTTGTATTTTTTAAGATTTAAAGAATGCAAACAATGCAATCCTAAAACCCTAGATGCAATGCAAAGTTGAATGCAAGCTAAACACCCTAAATGAGACCTAATTCAATGCAAATGAATGCAAGATTTAAATCTAGGATGAAAATGGACTCCAAAATTAGAAAATTACGATGCTCAAAAGGTCAAGTTCACCATAATGAAACATAGAAAAATAGGTGAACCAAAATGGAGACTAATGATTCACCTTATTTCTCTAGTTTCATTCAAAATGTGTGCTATAATGTATAAATGAGTAACATAAATTAAATCTAATCTAAATACCAGTAAAAAGGCAGATCTGGAAAGGGTTAAATGTTGTGTACCTTTCACCAAAAGTGTTTTTTCAAACCTCACTAAGGACTCATTCACCCTATGGCGAATGGGTCCTGGCTAGGGCTCCAAAAAATCAATTTCTGGGTTCTGTTCTTCAATGTCTGCACTCCCAGATTCTAGTTGGACACTATCAAAATTCTAGAAATAAAACCTATAGCTCATTTTTCGTGATTTCACAAGAAAGGTGACAACTTTGACAACTTTGCAATTTTTCTCTTCAAATGATCTTCAACCTAAAACCACACCTTATTTGAAACCTTGAAGTACAAATTTGCAAACTTGAATGAAGTGGCCTTAATGAATGTAGATCTCAATCTTGAACCTTGATGTGAAACAATGCCTTGAATATGCTTGATTGATCTTGAATGCTATATGAACACATTATCTCAACAACATGCATGATGCATTATGCCTTTGACATGATGAAATGAATCTTAATTGCTGCAATGATATTCTATAAATCTACCCTTGAATGCCTTAGAAATGCTCTTGATAATGCTCACTTGAATGCTCTAGGCGCTCATGAATTTTTTTAGGATTGCTTAGATGAAACTTAGTGAAATGACCTTTTATTTATACATATCTTGAGATTACTTCCTGAAATTCAAATATCACAAGCTGACAATGAATTATGGATTTCAAATCATTAAAATACCACCAAAAACATATTTCAAGGAGTAGTCCTAGGTCTAAGGACCCATTCGCCATGTGGCGAATGGGTCCTAGGCCACTTACCTAGGACACACATCAGACAAGGTGAAATGTTATGTAAAAATAAGGTCCTAGGACCTAGTGAGGACCCACTTGCCATGTGGAAAATGGGTCCTAGGTCACCTACCTAGGACACACACCTAAAATTAAGTGTTGTGTAATGGTATTTATGATTGTTAGGTTTTATCCCTCAAAATTTACAATCAATTAGGCTTGGATTTGAATTAAAGGGTCCAATTAAGGAAAATTAACCTCAATTAATTAATAAAGCTCTAGATTAGTGTGAAAGTGTAAAGATACACTTTATGACACCCTAAATAAGACAAAATTAAGTCCATTTAGTTAAAAAGGGTCCTAAACTTAATGTGAATGTGTAAAACACATTACAACACTAAATCAAGGAAACATTAAGCTTATTTTAATATCAATTATTCCCAAATTAAGTGTGAAAAGGGATGCTTTTTTTTGTTACTACATTTTCCCCCCACTTTAGTGAGAGTATGACCCTATGTCAAACTCACACTAAAGTAGACATTCAAAACACTTATGTATGCAAAAATGAAAAAGATACAATCATACAACATCAAAGACTAAAAATATCAAGCCTAGATGGTCCAATGTGATGTGGAACACATCTAAGCTATCATTTTATGCTCACTTTGAGGTAGTGGAACTTCAGGCTATCCACTAGGTGAGTCTTCCAATGGGGTGGCAAATGAGAGAATCATATTAGGCTCCCATACCATATCAAAGCTATCCTCCTAACAACTTCAATAAGGCACCACAATGCTAAGCAAGGCTCCATAGGCAAGCAAGGTGTGTTATGCTAGGTGTTGTTGAAATTAGGGTTTCAAGCTCCATAAGGCTTAACAAGCTGCGTTATGTCAAACACATGTGAACATGGGGAAGGCTCCATAGGCAAGAAAGGTGTGTTATGCTTGGTGGCCTTTATTAGGGTTCGAGCTTCACAAGGTTAGCAAGCTGCATTATGCCAAAAACTTATGAACATTATATATATATATATATATATGGTTTTTGTTCAAGGGGATCTTCCTTCATTCATGTAAGGTCTTCTTCTTAGGGAGCATCGTGCCTAATATCTCCAAGAGAGGGAAAATCAAGAGTAAAAGTTTTGCAACTTAGGGAATGTAGTGCATCGCATCACCACTAAGAGGAAAGTTGTATGCTAAGAAATATCACTCTTGGAGGACATCAAACCCAATGACACCACCAAGAAAAGGAAACATTACAAGAAAAAGAAAATCACACCATGAAACATGCAAAATGTCGAAAGATATTATCAATGTATTCCCCCACTTTAGAGCAGTTGCTAACACCATTGTTGTGAGAAATTGCTTTAAAGTAGCTAATGTTTACTCCTAAGACATGAGAGCTTTACTTGGAAATCCCTATGCCAAGTCATATGTTTTCAAAATAAAGCTACATCATGAAAAAGGAGGGAGGGGTTGCCCTCCAAAATACATAAGGGATCTATGGATTTGAGTTCAATATATCTTTGCTACAATGTGATTATAGAGCTCAAAAATGTCATCATTCCCAAAATACTCATAGAACTAGAAGAATGACACAAAAAGAGCGAAAAACAAGAAAAATCCTTTTCGGTCAATATGGAAGAGACCTAAATGTCTTGACACCTTGCATCATCCCCAAAAAGAAAACACAAGACAAGCAAAAAAGAATAAAATGTTTACGACATAGAGAAGAATAGAAGAATGTAGATACATATAGAGGAATGCACAGAAAGAGAGAGATACATCAAACAAAATAGTACGAGTGATCATATTGCGCACATGCAATCACATAAAGAAACATGAAAAAGAAAAAAAAGAAAAAGACTAGTAAGGCACATGCGAGTCAACCTATAGCAAGTTATCTGCATCCCAATCTCAATCAATATATGTGGAAGGCATACAACTAGCCAAAGGGACACCATCAAATGCCAAAACTAGGACAAGGCTAACTAACCCCTTGCCCTCACTAAGTGTAGGACAAGGGTGATTTGAGATAGGTGATGAGAATGAGCTCCTTGTGATAAAGAGAATGATTTGCAATGAATGTATAACATGTAATAGTGAGAATGCTATGACCCTGCAAATATTACATGGCAAGGAGTGAGATGCATGCTATGTAATCATTTGATAACAATCACCATCATTGAAGTAAAAATCACTCAATATAAATTTTAATGCACGACACTCGTCAATAAGATGCCCAAGAGTTCTATGATATATGCAATAATTCATGTTTTTCTTAGGTATGCTGCTTTTACTATGAGGTGGCAATTTAATCCAACCTTTTTTAAGGAGGTGCTCCATCTTTCATTCAATTTCTGTTTGAGTATGTAAGAATGGATTTTTTTTGAGTTTGTAAGGTTTTTTTTGCTTTCTTGATTCACTGACTTGTTGAGGTAGATGTTGAGGAGGAGGACCTAAGATTCCCTTAGCATCCTTATGAGGCATTGGTTGTTCCTAGGGAGGAGACACTTATGTCAGGAGGAGGATCTTGATATCCTAATCCTTTGGTTTGTTCAATAGGAGCTTGCTCTAAAAGTTTATGAATTTCATGTTGTGTACCTTTCACCAAAAGTGTTTTTTCAAACCTCACTAAGGACACATTCGCCCTATGGCGAATGGGTCCTAGCTAGGGCTTCAAAAAATCAATTTCTGGGTTCTGTTCTTCAATGTCTGCACTCCCAGATTCTAGTTGGACACTGTTGAAATGCCAAAAAAAAAACTTGTAGCTCAGTTTCCGTGATTTCGCAAGAAAGGTGACAACTTTGATAACTTTACAATTTTTCTCTTCAAATGATCTTCAACCTAAAACCACACCTTATTTGAAACCTTGAAGTACAAATTTGCAAACTTGAATGAAGTGGCCTTAATGAATGTAGATCTCAATCTTGAACCTTGATGTGAAACAATGCCTTGAATATGCTTGATTGATCTTGAATGCTATATGAACACATTATCTCAACAACATGCATGATGCATTATGCCTTTGACATGATGAAATGAATCTTAATTGCTGCAATGATATTCTATAAATCTACCCTTGAATGCCTTAGAAATGCTCTTGATAATGCTCACTTGAATGCTCTAGGCGCTCATGAATTTTTTTAGGATTGCTTAGATGAAACTTAGTGAAATGATCTCTTATTTATACATATCTTAAGATTAATTCTTGAAATTGAAATAATACAAGCCGACATTGAATTATGGATTTCAAATCATCAAAATACTGCCAAACATATTTCGCTGAGGGGTCCTAGATTCCAGTGGGAGGACCCATTCACCATGCGCTAATGGGTCCCAGGCACTTACCGATGCAGCTGTAGTGGAAACCCAAGAAACAAATTGACACAACTTCTCTCAAATATCAACACTATAGCTTCAAAGTCACCAAAATCAACAAAAGAGCATATATTTTCAAGAAGAATGAAAAAATATCAACAAAACATCCACATAACATACACTCAACATTAGATACAATCCCCCAATCATTCATACAAGGTTCTTTTGCAACTTTGTAGAGTTTCATTGAGTGACCCTGCTCAAAAGGCTACAAAATTAAGCCTAATTTACAAAAAAGCTACTCTTTAGGCTTCTCCAATCACCATGAACTATTGGAAAGTCATCAAAAAGACCACAAAACTCCCAATTTCACAGGTTTCATACAGGTACTTGACCCCTAAGCCTTCATTCCTCAAAACCATCATTTCTCTCCCAAATACCTAGGGTTTTTCAAAACCCACAACACAATGCCCTTCTAGACAAAACCAAAGCATCAGACACTTTCGTTTGGGTCTGAAAAAACCTTATAAACATTCCTTGAGTCCATTCTATTCATGGAACCTCAAAACTCTACTTGAGACCATCATTTTCATAGGAAAATAGACACTTCTAGCCATGGCTTCCCCTCTTTGAACAAAGATTTGATTTTATTCTCCTACCAAAACATGTAAAACCATATACTTACATGTAACTATGCCTCCCCACTGAGAAACAACATGAACAGTGGTGGGAAGCTTAAAACATGATTACAAACTCAAACAATGCCCTTGTTGCCTGTCACTGACTTTTCCAAAAAAAAGAGAGAAGTGCTCTTCACCCAAGAAAGACTAAGACCTCAAAATAGATAAAAATGAAAGGTCTTTAAGATTTATACATATTCCATAAGAAATTAGAGCAGCCAAGAACTGTACTTGTTCGTATAGAGATGATAGAGTCTAGGAAACAGTGAAAAATCAAGAAATAGCAGAACAAAACGTTGCTTTTTTATTGAAACTCCCTTACAATATTTTCATCCCTCTTCTTCACACCTTGAAATGCTTCAAATAGGTTTTACAAAACATCTCTACCTTCTCCAATGGGCATACTTTCCTTTTAGACATTAAAGACTCTTTAAAACAATCATTTTAGCACTTTATTTACACTTAACAATATTTGGGTTTTGTGCACTCTTTAGTAATAACTTGACTCCTAAAACAAAAAATCAACCTATTACATATAATATGGTCTTCAAAGACCTTATTTCATTAAATACCATAACAAAAAACCTAAAAACTCATAAACTCACCCAAACACTCTATGACAAACCATTACCAAACATAGTTTGAATCATGGTTGTAGGTGCCCCTGCACAACTTACCTAGAAAACACTTCAGACCAGGTGAAATGTTATGTAAAAATAGGTTTCTAGGACCTAGTGAGGACCCATTCACCATTAGGTCACCTACCTAGGACACACACCTTCTAAAATTAAGTGTTGTGCAATGGCATTTATGAATGTCAGGTTTTATCCCTCATAATTTGTAATAAATTAGACTTAGATTTGAATTAAAGGGGCCAATTAAGGAAAATTAACCTCAATTAATAAATAAAGCCCTAGATTAGTGTGAAAGTGTAAAGATACACTTTACAACACCCTAAATAAGGTAGAATTAAGTTCATTTAGTTAAAAAGGGTCCTAAACTTAATGTGAAAGTGTAAAACACATTACAACACTAAATCAAGGCAACATTAAGCTTATTTTAATATTAATTATTCCCAAATTAAGTGTGAAAAGGGATACTTTTTCTATTACTACAGGGATATTATTTCTAAATCCTTCATCCATGACTGCACCAGGTTGTGGCTCATCGATAAGGTAGGAACATTCATCCAAAGATGATTGTGTTGTAATAGTTCCTTGGGTAAATGAGTTAACAAAATTAGGCTCAAGACCCAAGTTATTTAAAGCTTGAGAAGCAATAATTCGATAACTTCTTCTCATAGGAATGTTAGATTGAGAGCATCGGGTCATCAAGCTCATAAATCAAGTATAAGTTTTAGGACACACAAATGTTCCTAAGAAGGGAAAGATATAAGAAAGTGATAGAAAGATGGATATGATGATTATATGTTAAAAGAATAGAATGTGTCTTAAGTTTTTGTTTTGCAATAACATAAGAGAATAAGGATTTTAAATTCTTTATTTTCTAAATTAAACATACAATGCTTGCAAATGGTAAATAAGATATTCAATAATCTAATGCCTTAACAAAGTATTTAATAAGATTAAAAATAGATGTAATTAAATTAGAAGATCTACAATTGTAAGCTAAGTCGGGTTCACAAAAATGTTTGGTGATGAAAGGAGGGAGATCTAGGCTAAATATATTAACCTAAATCAATATTTCAACCCTAAACATTAGAACACAAAATTAACCAAGGGGTTGTGTTTGGCTATTATCCCTAAGGGAGAGCCAAGCAGGTTTTGGTTTTGTTGTTGTAAAGTGTAAGGATTGATAAGATGATGCAATGAACTAGAAAAATTATGATCAAATTGTTCAAATGCGATAGAATGAAAATGCTACAAAAAAATGATAAAAATAGAGAACAAAACTAAACAAAATATACAAAGAGGGACTTGGTGTTGAAGACTAGAGTTGATTGTACCAGATGCCAGAGCACCATGTAGACTTTAGCATGCCCTGCAGGTGTTTGAAAGATGTAAAAAATTAGGGTTTTGTTGATTGTATAGATTTGGTACTATATGAACACTTGTGACAGTGAAAATAAAAATTTAGTATGCAAATATGCATAAATAATCAACATGCCCTAGTTTATCAATGATGAACTAATGAAGACATGAAATAGGTTTTAGGAGTCTCCAAAAAAGTCAAGATGTCAAATCCTCCTTCCACAACAACTTAGAAACCTACAAAATAAAAGGGGGGGGAAGGGTTGTGTTGTATAGGGGCTTGCCTTGGTTAAACATTATGTTGGCTTTCTCATCTCCATAATAAGAATAATGGTTGATGATAAATAATATGTGCTCTTGAGGGAGCAAACAACAATAAATAATAATAATAACAACACAATAATAGAATTACTACTTAGATCTAAAACCCTTGTTAGACTGATGTAGCCATGCAAGTTGCACATAAGGATGAAGGAGAGGTTCAAGTGTTAGCATGCACAACAATAATAATAACAATAAATAAGAAACGTCATATGATACTTATACATAAATTCATTGGAAGATTGCAAACTATAATTGACTTGACTTATGTCTCTAATCATTATCTTTCTTGCTTTATTGTTTATAATCTTTCTCTTGTTGTTCTAGACCTAGTGAAGGAGAAAAGGGGTTACATATATATGAGATCAAGCACATATTGGGATAACCATTTAGAGAAGTAAAAAATGAGGTTATTTCCTTAATCACAACAAGGTTGAATTTTAAATTTTAAATTTTGGTGCAACTGGATAGGATGCTAGTGTGTCACTACTTTTCAGACCTAATTCACTTCGAATGAGCCAAGCAATAGAGGATTTAATCAAGTTTTCCAAAAAGATGATGAAATAGGTACACCACAAGCATAACTAGGCACATGCACTAAACTGAGTGTCAAATCTAGCATGAAATTATAAGTGAAAATAATTTACGATGCTACAAAACATACTCTAATTTGAAGATAACTCATGATGAAAATAAAAATGGAGAGCATGTGTGGTGGAAGGTGAGAATTATAATGAGTTTTGTATTTAGGTTTTCATTTGCTATTAAAATTTTTTGTTCAAAAAAATCTTAGAGATGTCTCAAAGTCATTGATGACATTTTTTCATTTTGGACTAATTTGTTAAGAAATATTTTTTAATAAAATATGTGTTTTCTTTTTCCTTTCCCCTAAAATTATGTTGCTTTGAAGTCCAAAAAGATCTCCATTATTGAAAGGGAACTTGCATTAAATGTTAACAATTTATTTCTTGTGGTATTCTTCCTAAAAAAATATTATAAGATATGTTCAATCAACTCAAGGATGTGAGCAATTGTAGTTAAGTGGGAATATCCCCAAAAAGATTATTCCATGAAATTTAGGCAAATAAACTCCTATTTCGTGGAATTTCTAAACTACATATGAATTTTTCCACTAAGATGATTTTTTTGACAAATTGAGAACCATCAAACCAATAAGAAATATAACATCTTTTAGAATGTCACTTAAGAAATTTTTATTTGTGAAGTTAAAACCAAAACCAGTGCTAAGGATTTCACATACTCCAAATGTTTCCCCTTATTTTTTATTATCATTTTTAAAATATGACATAGGTGAACCTTAATATTGAAGGACTTATGTACATTACATGTTTGATTTTCCATTACTTTCAAGTTTATTAAGCTATTCCCAACACCAAAGAACCACTTCTCAATACAAGGTTTAAAACACTTATTCCGAACACATACAACATTTAATATTTATTATATTAGAACCTTAAACTCTTTCACCACATTTTAATTTAATAAATCCTTTCTCTCACTTGAACTACACAAATTTCCTTAAACTCTTTCACCACATTTTGATTTAATAAAACCCTTTCTCTCACTTGAACTACAAAAAATTTCATTGCACACCTAAAATATTTATTGATTTAGTTTGTCATCAACCTTTGACCCAAGTTTCTCAATTATTTTCTTATTTTAATTTGTTCACTTATCTTGTATTGGTAAATACATTAAGGTGTCATTTGAATCCTTTGAAATTTCATTCATTGATGTTTTATTTTATAATTTTTCATTGAGGTTTTCTTTGTTCCTATATTTGAAATGGGTTTTCATTTCTAACAAATTGAATTAGAATTGACTTGATCTTCAACAATGCCCTTAAGAAAGATGGATTAAAATAATTTCTTTTAGAACATAGTGTATAGTGTAAGGTGAAAATTATAATAGTCTTTGTTATTTTAACCATTTTATTTTAATTTTATGATGTCACAAATAATGCCTTTCAAACATAGCATTAGTAGTGTAGTACATTTTATGATGTTGCAAAAAATGTATTATTAGACTTTAAAATATTGGAGGGGCATTCTATCTCCCAATCACAACCTAAATATTTGACCAAAATACATATCAAATAAAATTCTAGGCTTACCTTAAGAAGACACTTGATAATTCAATCTCAAATGACAATTGCTTCAATTGAAAAAAGAAAAAAAATTCAAAATAGACAATTAAATTTAAATTTGAATATATCTATTTTATTGTATGTCATACATAGACATACTATATAGAATTAATTTAAAATAATACTTTTTATCAATAAGAACAAAACAAAAATAATAAGAAAATGCATATACATTCACACTTTAGTAGAGAAGGGGAGGAGAGGGAATCTTTAAGGGGCAAGGGAATGGGAAGGGGGAGAAAAAAACAACTTTATTAAAATATATTTTTTGGAACATTTTTATCAAAAAATACAATAACTTCGTCCATGATCTTGAAGCATTTAAAACGGTATTTTTTGTTGAAATATAATACTCCAATAACAACTAAAAACCCAAATACAAAGCTCAATCCAATTCCCACTTCCCACCATAGGTCTTCATCCCACTCTTTTTGATTGACATCTTCATCATGAGTGATCTTTGGAGAAAGAGAAGAGGAACAATTTATGTTGACTTGAATTCCGCAAAGATGTGCATTATTTGAAAATGAACCACCATCAAATGTTAAAAATTGGCCTCCTTGTGGTATTCTACTAGAAAACTTATTATAAGATATGTTCAAATAACTCAAAAATGTGAGAAGTTGTAGTTCTGCAGGAATATCTCCACTAAGATTGTTTCTTGAAACATCAAGTGACTCCAATTTCACAAGTTTTCCAAAAGTAGTAGGAATTTTTCCATTGAGATGATTTCTTGACAAATTGAGAACTTTTAGACCGACAAGGAATCCAAGGCCTTGAGGAATATCACCTGAGAAGTTGTTATCAGAGAGATCAAGACATCGAACCATTGCCAAAGATTTCACATACTCTAGAATTTGGCCTTTGCTAACTATTTCCATCTTATATAAATAAGATATTGAGCTAGAATTTGAATATTGAAGGATGTCTAAACTTTCTGTTTGATTTGTCATTGCTTTCAAGTTTCTTAAGCTACTTGGAATAGCTCCAGACAAATTGTTGTTTGACAAAATCAAGACTTGAAGATGCTGTAGTTTTTCCAATTGTAAAGGTATTTCACCTTTAAATTTATTAGATCTCAATACTAAAATCCGGAGATCAATCAACTCCCCCACCCAATTTGGGATGCTTCCTTGCATCTTATTATATCCCAAATCTAGAATCTCCAAAGAGGTACAATTTTGTAGTGATGATGGAATTTCCCCTTGCAATTTATTGCCTCCCAACTTTAGTGTTTGAAGACAAACCATACTCCTAATCTCACCATCCAAATGGTTGTTTTCTAGATTCAACACCTGTAATGTAGATGAGCAGTTCCCAAAACTTGTAAAAATATTACCTGCAAACTTGTTATTTGACACATCTAGAACCTCCAAATGAAGCCCTTTACAAATAGAATGTGGAAAGACACCACCAATACTATTATTTGCAAGTGACAAATAAATGAGTTGACTAGGGATATATTTGTCCATGTTTTCTAGAATGATGCCATCAAATTGATTCTCTGACATGTCAAGGAACTGCACATTAGGATGTGGCACAAAAACATTCCCTTGTAACTTATTTCTATGCAAGTCCACATATTGAGCATCAAATGCACTGAACTTAGAGGACAAAGGTCCTCTAAATTGATTATGTGAGAGATTAAGTGCCTGCAAGAATGTAAGGTCCCATAACCATTCTGGAAAATTTCCACTCAAAGAATTGTTGGACAAGTCTATAAACTCTATGGTGTATTGAGTAGATATGAAAGTTGGCAAATCCCCATGCATATTACAAGAAGTCAAATACAAATATTGAAGTTGAAATTTAGGGATCCAATAAGGGTTGGTTTCTATTGTTAAGGAATTGTTGGAAAGGTCCAAAAAACTAATCTTTGTGAAATTTTCTAGTTGAGAAAGTAAGAAAGTACCACTCAAATAGTTATTACTAAGAGAAAGCAAGACCAAGGAGGAGAGATTACCAAAAGTATATGGCAAGCTCCCATTTAACTGGTTCACATCAAGGTAAAGTTCCGATAGCTTTGATAGTCCACCTAAAGAGCTCCACGGAATGTTGCCTATTAGCGAGTTAGAAGAAAGATCCAAGATGGTCAATGAGGACATATTTTCAATAGCAAAAGGAAGAGTGCCTTCAATTTTGTTATCCCAAAGATTCAAATGGGTCAATGAGGACATATTTCCAATAGTAGGAGGAAGTATGCCTTCAATTTTGTTACCCCAAAGACTCAATTGAGTCAAGGAGGACATATTCCCAATAGAATTTGGAATCACTCCTCCCACATTTGATTGTGTAATAGAAAGGCTATTGAGTTGGGAAGCATATTGCACAATGAAGGGGAGGTTTACATTGAGATTGGGGTTGTTGGATAAGTCAAGGTTGCTCAAGTGGGGAAGACTTAACACAGTGGAAGGGATGGAACCATGGAGACCGTAGTTGGAGAGTGAAAGGGAAACCAAAGATGTAAGATTTGAAATCCAAATGGGAAATGGTTGGTGAGTGACATCACTGTCAAAAAGGTAGAGATGAGAGAGAAAGGTGAGGTTTACAAGATGGTTAGTAGTGACGTCACTGTGAATAAGCCCACAATCTCAAGCTCAAATGCGTCAATCTGTTGAGGTTTGAAGATGTGAAGGGAAGGGAAGGGACAAGTCAAGGTACTCAAATGCGGGGAAAATTAGGCTGCTTGAATTTCCTCTACTCTATTGCCGAAACAGGGATAAAGGTGCCCCTGTGGCAGGTGATTCCCTTCCACAAGCAGCAGTATAAGCCTTTCCCTTTCAATAGTGAGTACATCCACAACACTATGAATTGAGGCTTCTTCTGTGTATAGAATTGGTTGTATATTGACGAGTATTTATAACACCCACAGACCATGTACGTTGCATTCCTGGAACATTCAGCTCCAACCAAAGTCTTGAGAGCGTAGAAAATATAAAGAAACTGTTAAAAGAACGATACTTCTCAAAGTCTTCTCTCAATGTGCGGAAAAGTCGTTCAGTAATAGCGTTCAGTCTTTTGAAAATTTGCAGAAGTACTTGGAATGATCAGTTTGACTGGAAATAAGTGATATGCGCAACTGTATTGATTATGTTGAACAGTGTTTGTAATGAAGTACCGAGTAAGATTTCAAGTCGTTTGCAATGGACAATTAAATATGAATGACATTGATTGAAATTTTGAATTGTTTGGAATCGACAATTAAAGCACGATTCTTTGGTTGGGATGTGAACATAATAAATCCAGTTGTTTACTTTGAGTGGTAGTGGGAAAAGAAAATGGCAGAGTTGGAGTGAGTACTTAGTCTATTTTCTAGAAGAGTTGAAGAGAATAGTCTATTTTCTAGATAAGAAATTCACAACAAATTTCCTTTGGTAGTTGCGGTTGACCATCAACTTCAGGCATTGAGTCACCTAATGAGGATGCTAGTGAGGGAATAAGAGGCCTTGAGAAGAATTATCTAGGGTTTTACAATGTACTTATAATGCACGTTTTCCTCCAACGCATGATATTGATTTACTACCATTCTCATTAGCTATCTTTTATGTTATTTTTTGTCTAGTTCATATCATAAGAGATTCTACATTTTTCAATCATAAGAGATTCCAATAAGAGATTCCAACTTCAAGCGTATAAATACAAGGAATTAAATAAACGATATAGATATTTTTTCTCTCAATTTTTTATTATTGAAATGAATGAGAGTTGTCATACTTAAGAATTATTACTTTGAAACATACATATCAATGGAATCTCTTTCATATCTTGAGAGCATAAAGGAGGTTGCTCAAGTATGCTTAACAATAGAAAAAATATTATTTGTGAAGGCTTGAATATGTAATGTACACCTCTTTATTGTTGTAATAAGTTAATGAGTTCAAAACTTAGCTTATAAATAGAAAAACACAGTTAACCAAAGATTCTTTTCAAAGTCAAAGCCTTGATATTTTAATGTTTTATAATCTTTGGCAGTTTGCTTCAATTAGATATTAATGTCCACCAATAATAGCGAGAGAATTGTATTCTCTAATTTGAACACAATACACATTCATATCTCATCAATCTTTAAGGAAAGATTCACCTAAATTAAGAGAATGTGGATTGTCTTAAAGATTATATTGCTTTGAAATTTCAATGGTATCTCAATGCAAAATTCCCTTGAATTTAAGATTAAATTCCTACAACCTTATGTCTATCACTCTTGTCAAACCAGATTATTGTTGTACAATGGAAGGAAATTGTTGAAGTTTAGAAAGCAATAAGTTTTGTAGATACTTTGTCTTAGAGAAAAAGAATGTAATTTTATTTCAATGTTTCCATTTAGAATAGTAGAAAAATTAAGAATATGTAAGGAAGCTAAGGTAGCAGAACAACTTCCTACACTAATCTTGAGAGGAGAATAATGCAAAACTTTTACAGATCTTTAATAGTTAGAAAAACTTAAATAGAAATAAACATAAATATTGTGCGCATACCACAACACAATGATTTACATGGGGAAAACCCTTTCAAGAGAAAAAAAACCCACACTCCAAAAGCCGCCCCATACATTATTCAGTAAATCACAAAGATTACAATATACTTGTAGAGAAAGCTTCTCATAGGAGTATCATCACTCAGAGATCAAGAGACAACACGACTGTTAACAAACTCTTAGAATACACCACCGTTTCTCTCTATCGCAATTGTAATGCAATGCCCTCATAAAATAAGATTATACTCTAGGGAAGGACATGCCAACAAAATATCCACCATTAGATCTAAAACCTAATAATTAATGATCTAGATTTACAATGTATCCTTTGCCTAATTTATGTTGGCCATTTTAGAAGTTTCCTGAAAAAGTTAACAAAAAATTGGTTACACACATCCCACTCTCCCCCCTTGTTGCTATTGTATACACCTATTGTTGTAACTAGGATATATATATATATATATATATATATATATATACATCCTATCAACAATAAATCATTATATAATTGCAAGATTGAGACACATTTTCTCAACAAATCTCCCACTTGTTGAACACCTTGCAAGAGCAACAAGAGGGAATTTAAACATTGTCTCTTAATTGCTAGGGGCTAAAAGGTCCATAATCTCTAAACACCATTTGAACTTCTTTGTGCTCATAGGATTAGTTAAGAATTCACAACATTCATTAAAGTCTCTACCTTAACTAGCTTCACCCTGCCATCTTTGACCATATCTCAAACAAAATGATACTATATATCAATGTGCTTGGTCCTAGCATGAAATGTCAGGTTTTTGGCTAGACATATCACACTCTAACTATCACAATAAATTGTCACTACACCTTATTTTATTCCAATATTTGAACACATTCTCTTAAGCTAAATGAATTCTTTACAAGCATGAGTAACTGCCATATACTTTTCTTTAGTAATGGACAATGCATAAACAACATATCGCTAACTCATCCAACTAATTGTGCCATTGAATAATGTAAACACATAAGCACTTGTGGATTGTCTGTTATCAATATCACTTGCCCAATCTGAATCCACATAACCATGAATATCAAGGGAAATCTTGTCTTTAGTCACATTACTATGATAACACAAGGAATAATTTGAAGTACTACACAAATATTTGAAGATCATTTTAACTGCATCCAATGAACTCTACCAGGATTAGACATATATCTGGAAAGAACTCCCACTGCTGGGCAATGTTTGGTCTAATACAAACCATAACATACATCAAACTTCCAACTGCACTCTGGTAAGGAACTCTGCTCATGTCTCCTATCTCTAATGGAGATGTTGGACAATCTGAAATAGATAACTTTGTTCCAACTAAAGTAGGAACACACAATGGTCTACAATCTTGCATGTTAAATCTTTGTAAAATTGAATTGAAATACTTACTTTGGCCAAGCTGTACCTTTTTGCTCACTCTATCTCTTTTAATTGTCATCCCAAGAATGTTTCTAGCTGCACTGGAAGGTCTTTCATTTCAAATTTAGCAGCAATTTGAGATTTCAGTTCTAAAATCATACCTTTCCCTCTACCAATAAATAACATGTCGTCAACATATATAATACAATAAACAGGAAATGATCACCATAAGTTTTATAATAAACACAATGATCTAAGTTATAATGATCAAATCCCAAACTCAACACATATTTATCAAATTTCTAGTACCGCATCCTAGGACTTTATTTTAGGCCATACAAATATTTCTACATTTTGCAAACCAATTTTACTTTTACCTTTCACCACGTAGTGCTCTAGCTGTGACATAAATATCCTCCTCCAAATCACCATGAAGGAAAGCAGTTTTCACATCCATTTTCTCAACCTCCAAATCATAAGCAGCAGCAATAGAAAGCAAAAATCTAATGGATGTCATTTTTGAATCAAGAGAGAATATCTCACCATAATCAACACCCTCAACTTGAGAGTAACCTTTCACAACCAACCTTGCTTTATACTTCTCAACACCTTTGTTTGAACCAATCTTTTTCTTGAACACCTATTTGCAACCAACAGGTTTCCATCCTTGAGAAAATGGTACAAGATCCCATGTATCATTCTTTTTCAAAGATGCCATTTCTTCATCCATAACAATCTTCCAGGATTCTACATCATTCATACATAATGCCTCTTCTGCAGATTTGGATTCATCCATGTTAGTATTCAAAGCAAAACTACATTTCCAATCATCAGGTGTATACCTTTCAAGTGGTTGTCTATTCCTTGTAGACCTATGAACAAGTTGAGTTGGGGGTTCTTCCTCCTCTTCTGAAGATCCAGAGCTAGATGAGCTCTCCTCAACTTCTTGTCTATCCTTGGGCCTCAATTCAACTTTCTCATGTGTAGAAGGAAATTGAATCACATCTTCTTGTTTACTTTGTTCTGGCTGCAATGTAACAGAAGAAGGCTTAGATTCTCTAAAAATAACACTTCTACTATTCACATTCTAGATTCTATCTATACAATACGTTCAACAAAGTTCTTACATTTTTTT
>VDFB02138205.1:0-31103 GCA_007258455.2 Sequoia sempervirens
GTGTATCTCTCCCATGATAGGTACACCATCCAATAGGGTTTGCTTGAGCTAATATAGCTCTATCCAACCTCGCCTGTGGTTTGCTCAAGTTTGGGTCATTAAGATTAGTAAATTCTAGAAATTGTGACCGAAGTAGTGAAGCTTGCTCGGGTGGATAAATCTTTTCAATGGCGGGTGAACCCATCTAAAACCTCGGCATCATCCTTGGAGGCACCCTACCATCCCTTGGTGCATACCATTTTGGTTTTAGAGCAAAGGCAGCCATATGAAGCGGGGTGTTCATTGTATTCCACCTCCGCGTCACAATGGACCTAATGTGTTGCTCATATAAATCCAAAGTGGGGTCCTTTGCCAAAATAACTTGCCTGATCTTCCCAAGCATAGTGTCAAATGTCTCATATATCTCTACAAGACTAGGAGAGTCTGTATCAGCATATCTAATAACATCTACAATGGGCGAGATGAAGGGCAAATATATCTGCAAAATGAGCAAAAGTTCAAAATAATTGGTTGACAGAGTTGACATGGAAACTTCAAAGACTGGAACATTGGACATTAGAATATTAAAATCAAATTTAATATGAAAATCAGCCATCTAATATGTCTTACCTCATTGTACAATCATCATCAGGGATCTTTTGTTTGATGCTCTTTCCTTGAGTAGAACTTGCATTAGGCCATCTAGTCCACTCAGCATTGACCATCATCAGTTGTAGAGGCTCATGCACCTCAACCATCCTCTCCAATAGGATGAAGTATGTGGCATATCTACATTAATTAATTCAATGATTCATTAAAAAATAAAAATTTAAAACAAAATTAGATTATGAATACAAATTGAAAGTGAAACAAAATGAAGTAAATGTCATACCTTGTATCAACAGGTTTGAGAAACTCCTTCTTTGAAAATGTCCTGAAAAGAGCAAGTGAGGTGTGGTGGTTGCAAATGAACATCTAAATTTCTCTAGCTTTTGCCACCGTTTTCTTCACCCAATCCATCTTCCCTATGTCTTTCAATGCATTGTTCAATGCATGAACACAACATGGGGTCCAAAATATGTGCCTTTAAGTACCCTCCACCATCAACCTAGCCGATTTGCACACACGTGTTGAATCGGTGATCCTGCACCACATTTGCAGCCCCAACCCCCTCTATGGCATCTCTCAAAATGCATGGAAAATGGAAGTCCAGCATCACCCGTCTCCACGAACAATCTACGACTCTAAGAAAATAAGAACCAGCAGGGCATGTGACTATGACATTGATGAGTGGCAGACGTCTACAATCAGCCCACCCATCCATCACTATAGAGCACCCCGTCCTCATCCATGTTTGCCTCATCTCCTCCATTAACACATTAACTTTGGAGTACTCTTTGTCTAGGAGGGTGGTGCGTAGCTTATGATCTCCAGGGGGTATGAATGAAGGACCAACAATGGCTAAGTCTTTCACCATTTGTTTGAAATAAGAGGAACGGGCCACATGAAATGGAATGGCATGGGAAAAAAAGAATTTGGCAATGGAGGATTCAGAGGTTTCTCGTGCTTGGTTTTGAAACATGGACTCAACTGAGGCTGCCTTATCACTACCAATCACCTTCCTCTTTCCTCTTAAGATATCACTACTACCAACCGTGGAAGGACTAGGAGTAGGACTAGGCATAGATGATTGTGAACTTGGGAAAGAAGGAGACCCACCTTGAACCCCACCATCACACTCCATTTGAATTTTTTGGCACTCTATAAATAGTGCATCTATCAATACAGGACACGCTCTAACTCCATGGCCCACCTCACCCAAAAAATGAGACCTAACTCTAGTGTAGCTGCCCCTAAACTCCTTTTCACAAACATGGCAAAACCAAACCCTACTCCCCCCTGAATTTTTTTGTCTTTCACCCATGGCTGTCACAAATTGAAGGAATGGTTTTTTTTTGTCTAGTGGGTGTTTTGCGTAGTCCTTCATAGTTTTGGCATTGGACCTATTGGTTGATGAAGGATGGTGTTGGGTAGGGGTTATTTGCTCTTTAGTTTGCCTTCTAACTTGCAATTTCAACTTCACTATCACTCCCACCCTCACTGCTGCTCATGTTTTTTGTTTTTAGAATGCAAGTTTTGACTGAAAATGCAAAAAAATAAAAAAAATCAGACTATGTATACTTCATATTTTGCAAAAAAATGAAAAAATGAGAATAGAGAAAGGAAATGCATACCTCTTTGATGGATTTGCACTCCCAACAACACTATTTCAACCTCCTCTCCTCCTTCAAACTGCTGCTCCTTCTCCTTCAATGGCTGCAATTTTTTTTCTTCTCAAACCCTTGGCTGCTCACACAAACAAAATGAATAGAATGAAGTTTTAGAGGCCTCTTTTCTTTCATAAAAGAGTGCAAAATAGTAGGGCCCACACATGCCACGTAGGAAAGGATTTTTTAAAAAACTTTATGCCTTTTTTTTAAAGTTCATGCGCTTTAAAACGCGGGGGACGGCCGGCCATCCCCGTGACGGTCGAGGGACGGCTCAGCCGTCCCCCTTCCATCCCAGGGACTTGTCAGCCGTCCCCCTTTGGGGATACGGCGTCCCCCCGTCTCCGGGACATTTCCCGTGTTTTGACAAAAAAGGGGGACAGCCCCCCCCCGTCACCTTGCCGTCCCCTGGTACCCGGGACGTCCCTGGAACCGGGACGGGGGATTTTGGGGGGGGGGACGCGTCCCCGGGTAACCCTGCTATTCTATATTTATATTTCTTTGTTGTACAACATTTATTTCTTACAAGAGTTTCACTACTCTATGTACAGTGGAAATATATCTTTGAGAAGGAATATCAATGACATAATCTTCTAGAAATATTCATTGGCATTCACTACATGCCTTTCAATCCTAAGTGCAAGGTCCAACTCCAAATCCCCCTTTTAAAAACAACATAAGTTGTGTTTCCTAGGGATGAGGTCCAAAAGGTAGCATTAAAATATAACAAAACTTAAGTCACCAACCTTCCATTTTCAAACTCCAAGAATGTTGGAGATGCCACTACTCAAAATATTAAGACGCCAAACACTGCATTGCCACACTGCCAGAAATAGAACTTACTAAAAATAGTGACTCCAAACTAGAGAAACGGGACTCGCCTGGACTCAGCGAGATTAAGCCGAAACACCACCAATTGCATCACAGGAGCGGGCCGAACTGCTTGCCGGTCCGTGCGCATCTGGCGGAGACTCACGGACGCCTGGCGTCGGAGAAATCGAGCCTTGAACCGCGGTGACCACAATAAGGCTGAAAAAGACCAAAAGCATTTACTTAAAGTTTTTTTTTTGACTTATATTATCTCCTTAGCCCTAAACACAACCTCATTTCATTCATTTGGAAAAATAGGAGAAGAGAGAGTTGTGAAAAAAAAAAAAAGAGATCATTGTAGGGCAACCAGCAAGCTATTAAATCATTTGGTAAGCTTCATACCAATAAGGAGGTGCATTGAGAGCTCATTACTAGCAATTCGGAGGATTTTGCATTGCATTCCAAGCTAGATTTAAGAGGTAAGTTTGATTTTAATTGGTTTTTTTGTGTTTTTTTAACAAATAATTCATTGTAATTTGTAAAATCATTGTAATTTTGAGTTTGTATTTTTTTTTTTACAAACCCTACTTGTAACTTAAATAATTTTAGAAACCCTACTTGTTATTGCAGCCACTTTCATTTGCAAATCAAACCATATTTTCACAATGTCTCAAAGTCAAACCCCGAGCAGAAAAGACCCTGCTTGGTGTTGAAATTATTATAGCTTCGAGTTCATTCTTCCAGCCTAGTCACGACATAAAATTGCATATAGCTTATCAGCAATTTATTTTATTGAGATAACTAAAGTGAAGAGGCGCTTCACTTGACACTATATTATAATATTTAATTATTGTGAATAATTGAATAGGGCCGACCTCATTAAAGAAATTATATTTATTTAATTATTGCTATTTTCTTCTGAGGCCGACCTACATGAATAGACACAATGATTTGTATAAATATAAGGTGATGATCTCTCATTTGATCATCAAGTTCATTCATCATATTCGCACTCCTTGAAGAAGTTCACACTTGAGCAGCAGGTCATGATCTTGAGCAGCAAATTATTATTTTGAGCAGCAGATCATTATCTTCAGCGACAGATCATTATCTTGAGCAGTAGATCATCATGTTCTTGCAGTGAATATATTTCAAGGAGAAATATATATTCATTTTATATCTTCGCATCTAGGAGAGGTGCTATTATTCTTTGTATCAAATTCGGCCTTGTGTTGAGCCTGAGTTGTAAGCAGATTTCTGCTCTTATTCCAAAATATATAAGCGATATATTTGTTGGGTTTTTTCCCTCGAGTTGGAGGGTTTTCCCAAGGTATCTTGTGGTGTTTATTTTCTTATGTGTTGCATTTTTTTTTATTGCTTTCATTTCTGATCCTAAAACTAACATGGTATCAGAGCGGATCTAGAAAAGATCTATTCAGATTTGTTAAGCATTCTGAAGATGAGTGTGAGATAAGGAAATGTGTAGAAGGAGAAGCGAATCAAATGGCTGGTTCGAAAGAAGAAGCAATGGTGTTTTAAGATCAAGTGAGCATTTATTGTCATTACCAAGTCTACAGATTATCGGGCTCGTGGCTACAGTGAAAGCTAAAGTCAGCATAGTGCAGAGGCTTCATTGTCGACATCAAAGTCTTAGATTGAAGATAGGCAATTTCAGGCCTATGGACTCTGAATCTACATCGGCTTCCCTTATTTGTGTATTCGATGTAATTGAGGTGCATGCGAAGGAAATACTCATCGAGATTTAGAAGAGCCTCTATATCGGCCATATCTTTTAATTCCAATTTATGCAATCTGGAAACAATGTCGCTTATGGTCATTCTGTGTGAGGAGATTATGAGCCTTCTAAAGAACGCTTCATTTACATCTAGTTGCGTTTTGTTTTGGGACTCTGAGTGAAGTTTGGAGATGTGTGCAGAGCCTTCTTTGCATAATGAGGCTGTAGTTCCTATTCTTTACCAGCACTATGCAATTAAGAGTTAAGTACTCTTTTCTTTATACCTTTTTAAATTTTGGGTATCATTCAGTCTTCTGAGTTGTGCAGATCTGACATCAGTTATTTGAGTCATGTGTGTTTAGTAAAGATCACTGGGATAAGATAAGTTATTTAATCATATTTTGTGTTGTCTGGTCATCGAATTAGATGATGATCCTACACAATCTTCCAATCCCGTGAAGATTTCAACTCCAATGTTGTGTGATCTGGCGAGTTGAGTAGGCATAGTGCCCATTTCGTCGGATTGCATTACAGTTGAACATCTTGTCAGAGAAGTCGCCATCATACTAAGACCAAAAGTATAGATACATATGTATGGTGAGGACTTAGTAAAGGATGCTTAAGACAATGAAGATCTTCCTTTGGTATTCAATTGCAATCAAAGTCAAGAGTTTGCATTGAGAGCAGCAGCGATCGACGCCACTGAAAAGGGCAAACAGAGCAGATAATGTGATCGTTGTTTTAGGATATCAATCCCTCATTTTCTGCGTACGGGATTCTGATTTCAATGAGATAAGTATTTCATGGTTGAATAATGTTCATGACTTTTTATGTAGTCATTAATTCATGATATAACACTGAGATAGTGAATCATGTATGCTTCTAGCATTGGTATTTCTCTTCGAGATAATTGAGTTCTATGAACTTTTAGTAATCTCTCCTTAATGCTTTCAGGACAGACCAAGAAGAGTAAGAGATTGCTTTCAAGAGAACAAGAGCTTGACACAGCTTGCAGCCATGGGACTGAGTTGGTGGCTGAAGATTTCTCTTCAAGAGGAAGAACCTATTATGGTTCTCATTGTGATCAGTTTCTTAGAAGAGGAAGAATTAACCTTCAGAGGGAGTCTGAAGCAACCTTGTACGAGGAGGTCAGGAGGTTGATGTAAGCACTTGGAGATTCAGAGGGAGTCTACTGAACCAGAAGAGGATAGTGATTTAGTTGAGCCATTGGAGCCTACTGATGGGCCTACTGATATTGTGATACGAAGAAAAAGGCCTCTTTCGGCTAGGCAAACAATGCAGGAGGCAGAAAGGTCTGCAGCAACTAGAGGAACCTTCAGAGAAAGTAAGAGACCTCATAAGTTTTCCAGTTATGTTGCTTTGATGAGTCAGATTATTGAGTCTGAACCTTCCAGTGTTGAGGAAGCTTCTAGTCAATAGGTTTGGAGGGATGCTATGTCAGAAGACTATCAGTCCATTCTCAAGAATGATGTTTGGGACATTGATCCTAGACCCAAAGGAAAATCTATGCTATCTTCTAAATGGCTCTTCAAGATCAAGCATATGGCTGATGGGAGCATTCAGAAGTACAAGGCAACATTCGTCGCTAGAGGGTTTTCACAAAAAGAGGGAGTTGACTATGAAGAAAGACTTGCTCTAGTTGCTTCTTATACTTCTGTCAAAACAATCATTGCTATTGTTGCATCTAGAGGATGGAAGATTCACCAAATGGATGTGAAGACAACTTTTCTGAATAGTGTAATCGAGGAAGAACTATATATTGAGCAACCTGATGGATTTGAGGTACATGGGAAGGAGTCTCATGTTTGCAGGCTGAAGAAGGCTTTCTACGGCGTTAAGCAGGCTCCTCGTGCTTGGTACGAAAGGATTGATCGTTACCTATTGTTGGCATTTAAATTCGCACCCCTCTGAGTGTCATTATTTGAAAACTGACGACTATATAAAGCTCTTCAAATTAGGAGTGGAAGCTCCCTCTTGCCGATGGTGTTTGAAAGAAAGTAAACTAAAATTAAGTTGCCTATCTTTTTTATCAGCTTAGAGCGCAAGGTTTATTAAACACAAACGCCGCAGCTGAGATTTTCTGTTTTAAGACCTTCAACTACAACTAACTTAACTAAAGACGTTTATAATTTCTCAAGTAATAAGCAGAGCGAGAGAAACTAGAAATGAATGAATTTGATTTCTGCCAAAATACTTCAATAAACTCTCTCTCAACAAACATCTACACACTTCAATGCAAGTTGAAATCAAGATCATAAAAGTAGAACCTAAATAACGGAAATCTGAGATTTTGGACCAAGGCAAAGGAGGCTCATGATTTTATTACTCAAACTTCTGGAACAAAACTCACTTCTAACATGCCTGGAACAAGAAATTGCAGCTAAAGAGGCTTGCAATCTTGTTCTTACACAATAGAAACAGCAATCATACTAACTCCTTGTTGGCTAAAGAGGCTCAACAATTTGCTATCACAACACAATTGAACAACACTTGAATAACAAATAGAAGGCACAATAGGCTCAGCGTTTTGTTATCACTAGCATGGTTAAAGAAACTAATGAGCAAAGGCTCTTATTTATAGACAAGCAGAGGAGTAGCGAACCCTAAAATCTCCTTGCTTTCACAATCTAGGGCTTCCTCAGCAAGCAAACTTTATTACTAAATCTAGAAAGAAGATAACATCTACCACCTAAGAAAGTAGAAAAAGCGGGAAACGCCAACTATTACATTTTATCTTCTTTCTCTTCTCAAAGAATGGATAAGAATTATTCCAAGAATAGAAAGAAAGCGGCAAAGAAAGCTTCTAGAAGAAAGTTGTTTTAAAGCTCGATCACATCCGCTAGAAAATTAGAAACTGTGTCCCGGTTTGGTGCATCAATGCCCTCATTGGCAAAACACCGCTTTTCTAGAATATCTTCAGCATCTGCAACAGATCTTCTTACTATATTTGTCTTTATTCATCTCCCATATCCTTTCACATTCACCCTTTGAGATAGTAACGCTTTCAGGCCATGGGGGAATGGAAAAACACTTCTCGATCATATCAGGCTTCAGACTGCAAATCAATCTGCCATCCACTGACTGGATCTCCCTTGTAGCCGGGTTGTAATGCTTGATGCAAGCGATTACGAACTCAAAACTCTGAACTGATATAGGAATTGACGCTGCTGCGAGGAGTCCAGAGTGTCCCAGGTTCCTGATTGAGGTGTTGCCTGCGCTCTCCAAAGCGTGTAAATCAACCACCGGCTTGATATGATGCAAGTCTGTCTCAGCCGTTTTGATGAAATCATAATAGAGAGCTGATTCAGTCTTGAAAACATTGGGAGTGTACTCCATTTCGGAAAACTTGACGAACAACTGTAAACTCGCCAAGGTCCAAACAAGCTTTGAGCAACTTCTATTTTTAGAATGCTGATTTTCTTGCTCCAACGGACATATTCTTTGAAAAAATTTCTGAGACATGGGTTTTGCTCAGAATTTCATTGCAAGACAACCCAGATCGTCCGTTTTTTGAAAATTTTGAATTTTGCCTGAAAAAGCAGCAAACCCTAATTTCTTCAATTTTTCACAAAAAAAACTGGCACCTGGGTTTTGTTCAGAATATGATTAGAAATGGACCCAGTCAATTAGATTTGCAAAATCCTGATGGCTGATCGAAAAAGCAGCCAACCCTAGGATTTGAAATTTCCTTAAAAAAAGCTGTGATATGGGTTTTCTTCAGAAGACTGATTTGAGAAGACCCAAATGATTGAAAACTGAATGCACTGAGGATTTCACTGACATGCAAATAAAACGCAGCTGCTGCAACTTGATGAAGTTCTTGAAAATTTCTTCAGAAGAATAAGGTGAAAAGACCCAGATGGCTGAAAATTGGAAAACCTTGGCCTTCTTGAAAAACTTGATCTTCTGGATGAAAAAGCATGAAAAAGCAAGGGTTTAAGTTGCTGGTCTGAAAATTTTGATGAAAAACCAGCAAACTACACTCTTGAATCTTGAAAAAATTCTTCAAACTTGCTGCTCCAACTTTCCCCTTTGAATGCTACCTGCAAAAATAATGAAAATTACATGAAAGAAAGGTGTTAAATAGACTTAGGGTTTTGTTTTAGGTTTGCTTTCTTTTGCTTTTATTTTCAAAACCCTAAAACCTCAGCTCATTGAACTTGGACGCCATCTTCCTTTAGCAATTTTGAAAAACTTTGAAAATCTTGAAAATTTCTCTAAGGCATGAGAAGATGGGCGCCCTTCTTGGCTAGGGGCGCCCACTTCAAGCAGTGTTAGTCAAATTTTTGATATTTTTAACTTTCTGCAATTTTGACCCCCTACTTCGCCTTCAATTTCCGGCTTGCAGATTAATCTGATGAGCAAACTGAAGGATTTATCGTGGAGCTTGACTGATTCTGAGAAGATTGTTCTAGAGGCGTCTCTGGCTAAAATCCTCATCTTGACCTTCGAATTCATGGGAGCCTTTTTCCTCCCGGGGCACCCATTTTGTTCAGAGTTGGCCATTTTTGATGATCAACTCCTTCATTAACTCCTCTTCTAAAGATGATCTCGTCGAATCTGGTGACTCAGGCATCAGGTTGACTGATGGTTATGCTCGTTGCAAAGCTGATGAGATATTAGGAGGGGTCCTCTAAGATGAACTTCACCAAACAGTGAATTTTAGGCCCTCAAAAGCTTGGGCACCCCTAGCAAGCTGGGGCACCCAAACTCACCAGAGTTAGAATATTTTTCACTTTTTCTTGTTTGCTTCTAAACTTTGATCCTTAGCTCTCGTCGGATCCTCTGTTCAGCTCCTTGTATCTCGCGATTGCAACCTCTCATTGACGCGCTGAGTGTCTTGTTGGAAAGCTAGATCAACTGCAAAGAAATCACGTTAGAGCCACTTCTCTAGAATCATCTGTTTTACCTCTTGAAAACATGGGCCCCTTTTCTCTCCTGGGGCGCCCAAACCTTCCAGACTTAGCCATTTTTAATGACCTTCAACTTCAGAGTTTGAAACCTTCATTCTGTGTGTTCCACTTTCATCTGAATCTGCTGGCGATTGGACAATCGGATGATCTAACGGAAACAGGAGTTGCGGAGCTGGCTGAATACTAAAGAGATCCAGCACATTTTCAAACCCTAACTGCTGAGTTAGGTGCTTCAAAAATCTCGGCGCCCTTCTTCACCAGGGGCGCCCAAGGTCTCCACACTTAGTCAATTTTTGATATTTCTCATTTTCTCCACTCCGACTTCTGTGTGAAATTTCTCTGTTCAGCCTCGAATCCCGGGCGACTAGATAATCTGATGGCTAGACTGTTGGATTCGTTGCGGAGCTGACAAAGAATTGAGCAACTTTGGTTGGAGGCATAAACCCTAATTTCATCTTTTAGTGCCCTAAAAAGGTGGGCGCCTATATTCACCTGGGGCGCCCAAGTCTAGCAGTGTTAGAAAATTTTCACCATTTTTCATCTTCTTCCTCGTTCTTCATGCTTGCTCATCATCTCACCTTCTGTTGAATGCTTTGAATGTTGAATCTGACGCCTGGTAGCCGGTTGACCTCCATTGATGACCTCGGAGCTCCTGTTATGCTTCTGAAAAAGCAGAATTGACCCACTAGGGTAAAACTGATTATTTTGAGATTATGACTGCACTAGCCTGATATGGACGTATTTTGAGACAATCAAAATCAGTTTGAACCCTAATGGACCAACTTTCTATTTTTAGAAAGTTTTGCCAGCATCTGTTTCCAAAGAAACCCAGAAAAACCCAGAAAAACGTTACTAATTTTAGAAAATTTCTAAAAATAGCAGTTTTCCTAAAAAGTAGGGATGAAAAACTGAGATCTAGGTTTTGTAGATTAAGCTGCTCTGAGCAGACCCAGATTGTCAGATTTTGAAAATTTTGCGTTTTAACCCCTCATGCAAGACCTGCACACCCAAATTTTGACCTTTTTGACTGATTTAACAAGACTTCTACTCATTTCTTCAAAATCTCTAAGTGTAACAAAAATTTTAATTTTGGGGTACAACACCTGTCAAGCTTGGATTTCTCCAAGAATGATGCTGATTCAAATTTGTATTTCAAGGTAATCGATGGTGAAGCATTGATTTTGGTTTTGTATGTTGATGATCTGATTCTTACTGGAGAAGAACACCTCATTATCAAATGCAAGAAGGAGATAGCTTCTGAATTTGAAATGAAGGATCTTGGTCTCATGCATTACTTCCTTGGCTTGGAAGTTTGGCAAAAGCCAAATGAGATGATTCTAAATCAAGGGAAGTATACCATTGACATTTTTAAGTGGTTTGGTATGACGGATTGCAAATCCATGTCTACGCCTATGGAGACCAACTTGAATAAGTTGAAAGAGGCTGCAGCTAGTTCAAATCTGGTGGATTCCACGATGTACAGGCAGTTGATTGGATCATTGATGTATCTAGTCAATACTAGACCGGATATTTGCTATGCAATGAGTGCACTTAGTCAGTTCATGTGTGAACCAAGGCAAATACATCTAGTTACAACAAAACGTATCCTAAGATACTTGCATGGCACAGTCGGATATGGGCTAAGATATTCTTCAGGTGTGGATTTGAAGTTGCATAGTTATTCTGATTCTGATTGGGTAGGGTGTGTCACTGATCGGAAGAGCACCTTTGGATGTTGCTTCAGTTTGGGGTCTACGATGATATCTTGGTGCAACAGGAAGCAATCATCTATAGCATTAAGTACAGCAGAGGCAGAGTATATTGCAGCTTGTGTGGCAGCTCGAGAAGCAGTGTGGCTTCAAAAGCTTCTTGCAAGATTGTTTGGGCAATCAATGGAGCCAACTATCATTCATTGCGATAACCAGAGTTGTGTGAAGCTTTCTGTCAACCCTATGTTTCATGACAGAACTAAGCATGTTGAGATCAAATACCACTATATCAGAGTTATGGTATTAAGGAAAGCGATCCAGTTGAGGTATACCAGCACTGATGAGTAGACGGCAGACATTCTCACCAAGCCTCTCTCTAGGATAAAGTTTATCTACTTTCGAGACAAGCTTGGTATGGTGGAGAATCAAGCCCTAGCTGAGGAGTGTCAGTATCATTGATCCTCTTTAATGCATTTCTCTTTGAGAGAGATTTGAGGTGCAAGCCCTTGTTAATGCATTTCTCTTTGAGATTTGAGGTGAAAGCCCTTGTTTCCACCCTCTGGGAGAGCCATGGTGGATGTCATGTGTGTGACTCCATTACAACATCACGTGAGAGTCTGTGATGATTTTCTTGTACTTGTGTTTTCACCCTCTGGGAGAGCTATGGTGAACGTCACGATGAGGTGACATCACGTTGAGTGATGAGCACTTGTACATACCATACATGGGTGTAGCGATAACGGTTGACATCACAATGAGGTGATATCTTTCTTTTCCATACATGGGTGTAGCCATGATGGTTCATATCACGATGAGGTGATATCTTTCTTTTCCATACATGGGTGTAGCCATGATGGTTGATATCACAATGAGCTGATATCATTTCTTTTCCACATATGTCAGTTGCCATAGTGATTGACATCACGATGAGGTGATATGTCTTGTACTGCTGGAAGTATACCTCCCTAGCTGAGAGGGAGTGTTGAAGTTATTACAGCTTCGGGTTCATTCTTCCAACCTAGTCAAGACACAAAATTGCATATAGCCTATCGGCAATTTATTTTATTGAGATAACTAAAGTGAAGAGGCGCTTCACTTGGCACTATATTATAATATTTAATAATTGTGTATAATTAAATAGGGTCGACCTCATTAAAGAAATTATATTTATCTATGTTGCAGAGTTCGTACCCGCAGGCCCCGAACCCAGTTCGGGTACGCACCCGATTCGGGTTCGTCTGTGGGTACGTGCTGGGTACGCACAGGGTGCGCGCCCAGCACTGTGGGTTCGCCAAGGTTCGCGGGTGCACAAACCTTGGCGAACCCACAGTGTTGGGCGCGCACCCTGTGCGTACCCAGCACGAACCCAAGCGAACCTAGGCAAACCCATGGGCCAAGTTAAGAAAAAAGGGCCCAAACTTGATTAAAAAACTTTTTTTTTTAATTTTATTTCCTCCTAACCCTAAAACAGCATTGATCATTTCATAGTATGATACTTGATCATTGATCATTTCATAGTGATGATTTCCATTGTGATAATTCAATGTGTAATGCAGAGGCAAATCTGGGAATCAATACTAAGCCATTCCAACTTTCAAATATGATTGATACACAATAGATACCTACTCAAAAATTAATATCAGACCTGTACATACTCAGAATAACCAACAAAGAGCAGATCACAGTATTCCAAAACTATGCCAGACCACAGCAATACAAACTGAGCTTATATTTGCAGCAGATACATTACATACAACGACCAGAATTGACAGCAACCTCAAAAATTTGCAGTAGATAATAGTACAACAGATAATCAGCATTACAACATTACTATCCACTCCATAGATACTAACAGTAAATCTGATAACCCAAATCTGAAACATACTACTCAATATTGGACTGAGTTTACCAAGCATATTCATAAATACATATTCAGACTTATTGCAAGAACTTCCTGTGTTATGTTTAGAGCTGATGTATGAAGTTAATCCTCAGAAAATTAACAGCAGATAGAAGAAAGTCTGTACTCAATCTGAGACAAGGTTATAATCTTTTACAACTTCTCACAGTCTATTTGTAGCAGCAAATACATTGATTTATAACACCAGATAATAGAATGAACAGCAGTTACAAGTAATACGATGAGTTTATAAATATCTCAGACCTGGGAATGTGTTTGCCAGGGTAAATGTATGATGAATCTTGCTTGATCAATGATCAATGATCGTGAATATTTATCTTTGGCATATCGCATTGATCAATGATCAAGTATCATACTATGAAATGATTTAGTTTTACAATTCTGTATATTTCTCTTCTTCTTTTTTTTGTGTATATATATATATATATATATATACATATACACACACGTACCCATACGTACCCAAACCCCTAAAAAAAAATTTCACGTACCCACGTACCGGGTTCTCGTACCCTCACCCGTCCCCGAACCCGAACCGGTAACTTAGATATTTATTTAATTATTGCTATTTTCTTATGAGGTCGACCTACATGAAGAGACACAATGATCTGTATAAATATAAGGTGATGATCTCTCATTTGATCATCAAGTTCATTCATCATATTCGCACTCCTTGAAGAAGTTCACACTTGAGCAGCAAGTCATGATCTTGAGCAGTAGATTATTATTTTGAGCAGCAAATCATTATCTTGAGCGACAGATCATTATCTTGAGCAGCAGATCATCATGTTGTTGCAGCGAATATATTTCAAGGAGAAATATATATTCATTCTATATCTTCGCATCTAGGAGAGATGCTATTATTCTTTGTATCAAATTCGGCCTTGTGTTGGGCCTGACTTGTAAGCAAATTTCTGCTGTTATTCCAGAATATATAAGCAATATATTTGCTAGGTTTTATTCCCTTGAATTGGAGCGTTTTCCAAGGGTATCTTGTGGTGTTCATTGTCTTATGTGTTGCATTTATTTTTATTGCTTTCATTTCTGATCCTAAAACTAACACTTGGAAGCATGCTGAAATATTTCCCGGAATGAAAAAAGGAGAGCCAAAATGTAAACATTGCAAAACAATATATCATGGAGGAATAAACAGATTGAAATATCATATTGCCTGCATTCCCGTCCATGATGCAGTGGGCTACACTAAAGCACATGTTGAGGCCATTCATGAAGTGCAGGTGCAATTAGAAACATTCGAATTGCAAAAAGAAATGAAAAAGAGGCAGAGGGAGGAGTTGATAAGTGTTGGACAGCCACAGGGACTTGGTGCTGTTGGAGATGCTTCTTCCATGCCTCCATACTGTCCTAGTGCTAGTGCTTCTGCTACCGCACCAACTATGCATACTACTAGTACTACTCCTAGTGTTGTTGGCGCTGCTACTGCTAGTGGTAGTGGGAGTGTTAGCATTGGCCCTAGAGTTCATAAATCTAGGGTGGACTCATATTTTGTACCACGCACTACTCCTGGTTCCCAACCATCGCTTGAGAGCATGGGTTGTGTTGACGTGGTTTTTGTGACCGCACCAAACAGCAGAACAAAATAGTCCGAAGGCTACTCCGTTCTCTCTTGATCAAAGTATTCTGTGTGCTAAGATTGCGAGATAGATCACACGTTCAACTCCAAGGTTCCGAAATACTTGGAACACCCTCAGTTGGTTGATGTGTATTGCTGTGTTCTTACGAGGGGACTTACACAACTGTTCAGGCTTCTTGCAGTTAACAACAGATAGATGATTCGAAGGGGATTTTGTATGTATGATTTGGCAATATAGTTCGCTTTCCTAAAGTTAACCAGAAATGTGCGGAAAGTAAAAGAGTACAAGGCCTAAGAAACTTATATCCTATTCTAAATGCAGGACGTATGAAGCTCAATTTTGGCAGACTTCAACCGAATTTCACCTAGCCTCACGTCGGACAGCCTCAGTAAAATTGGTGCAATCTTCAAAGGGGATAGCAAGAGATGTTCAAATTATAATTTAGCATACATACACCATCAGAACGACGCATATAGGTATACAAATCACAACCGAAGTTAAACTCAAGATAATTTCCAATCGACCACGCAAGGCGAACTTATCATCAACAAGCCGCTAGTGGTATGGAATAAAATGAAGCTACCTCAATAAAACGCCACACATCAAAGTAAACTACTTGCATGAAAAATTAAGCTACTTGGATTTGAAAGGAAGAAGAGACCTTGCTAGCTATTCATGACAAGACGAATTCCACCATCAATGAAAAGATCTATTATCATGAAAGTGTTACACAACAATCTCCACAAAAGTTTTCAAAGGGAAAACTTTCTTTCTTCTCCACACTATGCTAAGCAAAATGTCTACTTTGCTCTACTCTCTAGTTTGATCTCCAAATCTAATGCTAGTCTAATGAATTACAAATGAGGGGGACTCCCCCTTTTATAGATAGCCCGGTCCCAAAGGACGGCTAGGGTTACAATCAATAGAGTGGCCAAAATCGTGCCACCTCAGCCCTAACCCTAAAAACTGCCAGAATGGGGAGTGGTGTAATAAATGAACAAAGATTCCCACTCACTCCCAAAAATAGTAAAGGCAATAAATGCCCACAATCAGTCCTCTAGAAGATCCTCGTCCAGCAGTGCATTCCCATTCTCCTTCTCTCTGGCTGCAAACTCAACAAATCTGCCAAGTACAGCCTCAACCTCCTGAGCTGAGATGGGTGGAACACAATCTAGCTAAAACTCTAACACCGTGACTGAATGTTCATGCCTTGTACAAGATTTTCTCCAAGCAACTAAAGAATCCTGCGTGCTCTGAATCAAGGCGGAGAAAGTAGAAGTGTTCTCGAAATCATCCTGTACGAAGGTCTTCACCTCTGAAAAGAAAGGTACCAGCCTACCCCTCAAATTATCAACATTAACCTCATCTGGATTCAATCGCCTAGCAAATATGGCCTCGAAAGTATTCTGGACTCCATCAATGATATTGGCCATAGCCTTCCGTACTTTAGTTGAATCCGCCTGTGCTGCGTCGAAGAAACCACGTCCCGTGATCGCTGAAGAATACCATCCAGAAAAATCATATCTATCATTCTCCTGAATGACACCTCCATCAATCAGCAATCGCAACGGAACATGCCTCAATGCCTCAAGACGCTGAATTACTCTGCTCTGATAGATAGAAGCGTCTCCCCAAGCATGATCAACTGCCTCCATCCGTGCCAAAATACTGGAAGCCTGCTGAAAAGCAAAAGCAAGGTCCTCCATAAACTTTTATGTCTCAGCACGAACTCCTGTGACCCACTTGTCTGCTTCCTGTGCCATTTTTCCTAACTCCATCAAGCCACTGATTGACTCTTTAGGTATCTCTGCTGGAGGCTCTATCACTGGAATCTCCTGCCCTCGAGAATGAGACAACTGTTGTACATATCCAATTAAAGCCTTGTGTTCTCTTTTCAATCTTTTATACTTTCCTTCCTTCTTGAATAACCTATCCTTGAGGGCGAGGTAGGAGTTATCACACTCCTCTACAATCTGTGCACCAGTGGGGCGTCCTAAATCCAAAGTTGTGACCACATAATTCTCAGGCACTGCTTCATTTCGGTCACAATCAACTTGAGGCACGGCAACGTGAAGAGTGCGAGAGCCATCCTCTTCAGTGGAGATCTTCGAAAATTTTCTTGCCTTCTTCTTCTGTGGAGGTGCACTGATCCTGTTCAAAAATTCTTCCCTCTCAACTGCTGGATCAATCTCCTCGCTGGGGCTCCTTCTCATTCTATCCTTAAGCCAATCAGGCACATCGTACTGTTTATCAAAGGGTTGCTGTTCTTGTGCCTCTACCTCTCTAACTTGCTCAACTTCTACATCATTCTGACGAGGCTCATCGTCCTCGAGTGGCTGAGTGTCCCCTGAAACTATATCATCATCATCATTCATTCCTGCTGAAATTGAGGGTCAGTAATAGTCCCCTCATCATCCTGCTGATCAGCCCTAATAGGTGCGTTGACACTCTGGCCAACCGACTCTCTCCGTGGAGGCTGATTATTTTCTTGTACTACTTGCACCTGATTCAATGCATTCCTCTGATCAGCAAATAAGGAAACCTCCTGTATACTTGGAGAACGTGTCTCCAATGGTGTGGGCGTTTCAACTGCAACTCGTGGAGGTTCCGGCTGAACAGGCTCCTGTCGAACTAGCTCTTTCTTTTTGGATTCTGGGCCTCGTGTGATCTGTTGCTTTCTGCTGGTGGTGGGTGTCCTGTGATCTCCCATCAAATTGTAAGTCAAAGCAATTGACCTACTCTTCAATCTTCTTACACGCCTATCAACCCATGCCCTAGTGAATGTCAAGACCGGGATAGAAAGTGTGTCCAAATCAGCAACCTCAGGTTCTGACCAATCTGGGAGCGGAAGTGGAGTATCTCTCACTGTTGCATAATCAGGATGGACAACGTCCATATCCTCATTCACCTGGTCTGGGACCGGAACAACTTCACACTCCCTGATTAAAGTAATTGGCAACCGAGAGAACATTCTTTTCCTGACTTCAATCTCATCTGCTGCATCAGCCCAATAATCCTCAATATTTGCCTTATGTTTAAATTCTTCTGACAGTACCCATTTGATGTTGTGATGTGGATCATAGTGTTGTCGGCTAGTGTGATATGAAAAGTGATAAAATTGAAGTTCACTTTCAGCCTCTCTAGCTGCCTGTATTGAAGGACACACTTCATCCGAGTTGCCCATGACAATTGGGAATTCAGTACCTCCCTTTTTCTTCTTCTTTTGAATCTTATCGTAGGCGAGCAATTGCCTAGATATCTCTAGCATCAATATTCTATCGGTTGGGTACTTAGGCAGCCTATATGGGTATGATGAAAAACCTTGCAGCCTAATATAAGAAAACCTTGGAAACTGTATAAACCAGCACCCATACCTTTCAATCAATTCTTGGGCCTCCCTCGAGATTCTGTGATATAACCGCTCCTGAAGCAATCTCGTGATATGCATGGTGAAGGCATCATTGACATGCTTGTAATGAGTAGTGCTTGCCAAATGCAACTACGGACAAGCATCGTGGATTTTGAATTGGTGAGAGCCACAACCGACAGGTTCCTTGTAAGAAATTCCCCTATACTTCGTCATACGAGCCAGCATATAGATGACGTAAGAGCTCATGTAAAACGTCTTTGTTCTTCTCAGGCTCAGGAGCTGCTCATGCAAATTATCACTGATCATCTCGGCCCAATTGACGTAGTCTTTTCCTTCCAGCACGAGGTTGATGTAGTAAAACATCCAAGGCTCGAAAATAAAGGACTGTGGGCAACCACCAACTCTGCTCAGCATCATGATGAGATCACAATATTCTTGCTTCAAGTCCTCTGCTATGATCTGCTTCGGCAACTTTGTACGAGAAGGCTTGGGAGTGCTCATCCAGTGAGTGTTGATTGTCTCCATGCATCTCTCGAATGCGGAAGCGTACATTCGCTCAGCTCGCTCTCTGGATTTGTAAACCATGTTCCTGTGTACCGGGATCCCGAAAGCTTCACCAATGGCCGAAGGAGTAAGATTAGCCAGCACTTGGCCATCTGGTGACATAATCGACCTGTGGTCCTTGTCGTAGTAATTGGCGCACTCCATCATCAGCTCCGAACACTGAATGGCTGGTGGGAAACCAGCAGCTGCATATAATCCGCTTCGAACAATATTGTGCGAAGTAGTCGAAGGCCGATGACTCCCAATTCCCAACATCCTGTTCTTGAAGGTCTCTAGGTTGACGGAGCCCAAGTTGGTGTCAGTCAGCTTGCCCAACTTCGAAATGAACTTTGACTCTGGCATGAATGTCTTGCTCAGCTTCTTAATCACAGCCTGTCTGGATGCACCATTGTTATCTTTGCCAGTCACACTTGCCTCAGCCATCTGCAAACAATAAACATTCATTAGCAAATTAATTTATAAAACAAGACATTGTGTAGGGGCTGCAATCGACTTCAAGAAGCTGCAATAACTTTTCTTATTTGCAAACCTCAGCTTCTTCTCCAATAAATTCGGGCCTCGACACTTAGAAAAATTTCTAAGTAAGCAACTTCAATTTGCAACTTGAACTTCTATAAATTCGTATTTCACACCAGCAATCAGCAATTAGCAAGTTCGCACTTTTAAAACTTTCAGCAATATCCTCACTTCAAGGTGTCCTTCTTAGCATCAGCAATAGCAAATTCGAACTTTGCACCTTTTAAATTCTTTGAAACTTCTCACCTCAAGGCGTCCTTCTTCAGCTGCAGATTTGGATACCTCCAGCAATTTGCAAGTGCGCCCCTCTTAGCTCTGGTAACTTCAAATTTCAATCAGCAACAAATCAAACTCTAGCAATCAGCAAGTGCGCCCCTTTTGGTTTCAGCAATATTCGAACTTTCAACACTTGCACTAGCAACTCAAGGCGTCCCTCTCCAGAAGTCTCAGCAATTTTAATTTTGAACTTCAGCAAACTCCAGTCCTTAGCAGAGTTTCGAAATCTTCAAGCTTCAACAATTCCTAGCAACAAGCTTCAAAGCAAATTCGACTTCTTCAACTGTGAAAAACAAGTGAGAAACTTCTTCATTTTATAGCCAAAAATCGAATTCTAGAAGGAGCCAATTATAGCCAGTACATTTAATTTCCACTACTCCACTTCAAGAATTCGAATTTTCTCTCTCTGATATTCCTGACACTTGTCTCTCGACGTCAGGAATCTTGTTCTTCTAGAAACTTGACTTTGACTGGCATCTTTGAATTTATTTTCGAAAAATTTAATTTAAATTCATCTTTTTTTAATTCACCAGCTGGAACTCTGTCATTTGAATTCGAATTTAACTTCTCATCAGCTCTGGAAAATTCATCATCGAAGAATTCAATCAAAATCATCTAGGCAACTCATCTCGAATTCATCATTCAAATCACTTTCTTGTCTAGAGTCTTTTACTCAAATTTGCCTTAGAAGACTTAAAATTTTCCCCTTAGGAAAATTCACAATTTGAGCACTGATTAAATTCTTCACTGAAAAAGTGTTGGCGAAGTGCGGAAGACATAAAAATCCATTTATCATCACAGATGTTCAGTACCCAAAAGAGAATTTTCTTCAGAATGCTTCGAATCCATGGGTACCCAACGAACAGGTTCATTTAATTTTTAAATTTTGAACCTTAGAAAATATTATTCTGTCAAATTAAATCCATTCTTCGCCTGTGATCATCCTGTGTTGCTCTCACATGAGGAATTTGAGTTCATCCTGCATTATCATCGTTCTCTGACTTCAAAAAAAAATGCTCATGCTCCAAGAAGAAAATTCATCATCCTGAGTTCTAGGCGTATTTTCTAAGGAAGAAAATATTTGCCTTAGAAAATATTTTAAATCATCTTGCACTTTGAGAATTTGCCTTAGAAAATTTTATTCGTTCGCCAGTGGTGGAAATCTTATCAACTTCACTTAGAAAATTTTCATTCATGCCTAGCACATTTTATTTCTCACTCACCACTTTGCATTTTACTTCACACTAGGAAAATATTCATTTGAAGCTCCAACGCCTTAGCCATATTTTATTATTTTTTTGCTCAAAATCTTTGGCGCATATTGTGTCTGAAGGAAGATATTCATCTTGTGCTTAGAAGTCTTCACTTCCAACGCCTAGGCCACATCCACAAATCACTTTGCAATATTCTCTAACATATATCACCTTGGGCGCATATTACTTGAAGAAGGAATTTGAAACCACGCCCAACATTTATCTTCACCACCTCACACATATTACCTTGGGCGCATCTTGCACTTGAAGAGGGATAACGCCTAGCATTCACCTTGCTTTCACCACGCCATGAAGTGTTTTACCACCTTTACCTCATTTACCACCTTATCTTCACTTTTACAACCTTAACTTCGGCGCATTTAGACATGCAAGAAGGATGACTCTTCAACTTCCATTTTTTTCGTCTCTACTTGACCTCCTTTGGGCGCATTTAGGCATGCATGAGGGATAAGAAATGTTGACTTGTTGACTTGTTTTTATCTTGGGCGCATTTTAGCCTTGGTGGAGGATGAAGCTTATAACCACGCCTTGGAGTGACTCTTTACCTTCCTCGTTTCGTCTTCACATGCATGCTTTTGGGCGCATTTTCACCTAGGAGGAGGATGAATTTGTTTGACCACTTTGACTCTCTTGCAATTTGGGCGCATTTTACCCCTTGAGGAGGATGGGCACATTCTGAGGGGTGAGGAGGACGAGTTCAATACTTAGAAAAATTTTCAACTTCCATGAGTTTCCCTTGGGCGCATTTTGCCATGCCTACAGGATAAAAAGTGTTGACCACTTTGACTCACTCCTCCCTTGGGCGCATTTTGGCCTAGATGAAGGATAAAACTTCACACTTAGAAATTTTCCAGTTCTCATGCTTCAAGGTGGGCGCATTTTGCCATGGCTGCAGGATGAAGTTCCAGACTTAGAATTTTTTCTCGTTTTTCGCCAGCTTATCCATGCCCTGCTATTTATAGTAAGCCCTCTGATGTTTGCATCTCTGAAGCTCAGAACGATTTGAAATTTTAAACACTGCATCCTCATGACCTTGTTACCCTGTCGACACTGCTATTTTTAGTTAGCCTGCTATTTTTAGCCCATTTCTGAAGATGATTTACTATAAATAGCAATTGCTTGTTTCTGATAGCTCCATTGCTCCGATTGACTTGAAATTTGAATGAGGCGCTCCTCACCACGTGACCTGACTGCTGGCATCGGCGCATGCACTTGACTTGCTATTTTTTGCTTGTTTCCAAAATGACTTACTATAAATAGTAAGTGCTCCGTTTGACTTCAAATTTTACCCGTGGATAGCACGAGAGGATCGATCGGATTAGTTTGGTTTTAAAATTCGACTTTTACCCTTCTTTTTTCGGTCGAGTTGGAAACCCTAATTTGCTCGCATCGCATATCAAATGATCTCTGTTTGTCCTCGTTCTTTGCATTCGCGATCGATCGTGATTCTGAAGCGCTAAGAGGTGGGCCGCAGGACACACACTAAAATAGTAAGTCCCCTTATGGTGGTTATCTCTATTTGCATGTCATACCATCGCGAAGCTCTCGAAAAACCCCCAGGAATCGCGACATGCAAAGAAACCGACATGCAAACCCTAAAATAGCCTCGGACTGAATTAAAGTTGTCGTCTCATTTTGCATGTTATACCATTCTGCGAAGGTCTCGAAAAACCCATAAGGAATATGGACATGCAAAGAAAAACTCTGCATCTAAACCACGGGAAATTTGCTCGGTGGTAACTAAAATAGTAAGTCGTCGTTTTAGCTCAAATTTTGCACCACAGCAGATCGATCGCGCTTTGAACTCGGTGTGACTACTCGATCTCAAAATGTTGACGAATTGCACAGTAATTTCACACTTACTAAAATAGTAAATACCTCAAAATCGATGGAAACTTCGAGAGCCAACGAAACATGCTAACAATGTAAGCTCAATTTATTCACTTTATTCGACCTTGTTTTGACCGGGAAAGGTGAAACCCTAATTCAGACTTGCTCATTTTAAAAGCTCAATGGCCACACATCCTCGAGAGTGACGAAGAAAAGAGAGGAAGAGAGAAGAAAAACCAAGCCAAACCGAATGGATCAAATTAGGGTCCCCATTTGAATGGGGCGATGTGTGAAAAGGTCTGAGGTTGGAACAAGGACGTACATGATGCAGCAAAGAAAACAATTGCAAACTTTTGGTACTATTGCACCATTCCCTTCCATGTAGCCAGGTAATTCTTTTTCGTTTAATTGTTTTTAAATTTATATTTAAATTTTAGAATCTAGATGTATCCCATTATCGAATTCAAATTTAAAGTTAAAAACTTAAAACTTTTCATTTTACAATACTTATCTAAGTAACTTATTAATCTATTTATGACATGTTTTAGGTCTCCTTTTTGGCAAAACATGGTTGATACCATAACAATATGTGGGGCGAGGTTCAAAGCCCTTACTGAAGATGAATTAAAAGGCCCACTTTTGACTCAAAAGGTGGCAAATGTAAAAGCACAATTAGAGGAGCAGCGCTTGCAGTGGAGGAGGTCAGGTTGCACCATTATGACTGATGGTTGGACCGATAGGAGAAATAGGACACTGCTGAATTTTCTAGTTTCCTCTAGAGGTAATTGTACTTCTCTCAATGCATTGAATAATTTGAAACTTGAATTTGATTTAGTGATTAATAATTTAATATGGCTGATTTATGTTTTTTAATTTATTGAATAATTGGTTTTAACTTTTGCTTATCTTTTCAGGTGACACCATCTTCATCAAATCCATTGATGCTTCCGCCCAAATCAAAAATGCCACATACCTTTGTGAGGTTATAGAGAAGGCGATAATTAAGCTGGGAGAAGAGAGTGTAGTTCAAGTGGTGACAGATAATGCAGCAAATTATGTTGTTGCTAATAGATTATTGATGGAGAGGCACCCTACTATATTCTGGACTCCATGTGCCGCCCATTGCATTGACCTCATATTGGAGGATCTTGGGAACCTCCCATGGATCAAAACATGTGTGGATTCTGCAAAAAACATTTGCAAATTTGTATACAATCACACATGGGTGCTTAACCTTATGAGGCAATACACATCATTGGTGCTTTCTTTGACGATCCTCCGAGAGTGGTCATCAACCTGCGAGAAAGAGAATACAATAAACATTCAATTATGATTTCTTTAAAATTTTCTTGTGAAAATTCTAACTTTCAGCTTGTTGAAAGTTAAATTCGATGAAAAAAGCAAGCTGAGTAATAACACTTAGTGAATTTTTTAAAGATAAAATGAAGACAAAGGTAAAAATAATTCATCAAACTTCGGGATTACACTCTGTGGCTGGCAATTTAATTGTAAACTTCGAAAATCTGGTCTTTATTGCCAAAAAAGCGAGCAATCCTCTTGAAAATTTCGACCTTCAGCCTAGAATTCCACCTCTTTCTTCGTTTCTCTCTCCTCGAAGTCCATTACTCAACTCTCAAAAATTTCTATCTTTTAAAAATCTCTCTCTCTCTCTCGAAATTTCTAACTCTCGAAAAATTCTAACTCTTGAAAAATTACTAACTCTTGAAATGGAGAATGAGCTAAACCACTTCTTAAATCGAAATTGTGAGTTGATAATGATTTGAGAATGCTTTATAAAGTCCATTTAGCAATTCTCTCAAGTCCATCGAATGTAGACTCTTGTTCATCGAGGAAAGTTTCTGAATTTTTTAGCCCTTGATCTTTATCTTCATCGAAATTTTGAAGTTTATCCATAGAGCTCAATTTTTCTCTAAGTGTTTTGAGATAATTAAAGGTTTATCATGTGATTTTTTCGATTTTCTCAACCTTTAATTTTTATTTTTTTTAGATTTACCCATGCTTTATTTTAATTTGGCAATTTTCTCATCGGTTTTTCCCTTTCTTCACCATGGCAGATTTTCCTATGTCTTGGCCATCTTACCACTTTGCCTATCATCACATGGCGGATTTGAAGTATATTCTTCCATTTTCCTAAGCAAGGTGAACCCTCCATATGTTTATCCATTCATCCTCTAAGTAGGGCGGACTTGGCATAATTCTTTCCATCTTCATTTCAAAGTCTAGGCGGACTTTTATAAGATTTCTCCACCCTTCATTTCATACTTAGTCAAAATTTTAATCATTTCTTCCAAGGGCAGACTTTCTTTCTACCTTTCCACTTGTCCATACTTAGCCAAAAATTCTAACTTTTTCCTCTTGCTAGGCTGGGCGGAATTCCAAGAAGTCTTGCCACTTGCCAAGGGCGGACTTTCCATACTCCTTTCCATCTCCCAAGGGCATACTTTGAAGAAGATTTTCCATATGCTGGGCGGACTTCCAAGAATCCTTTCCAAGTGTTCTTATTGGCATGGGCGGACTTTCTTAAGGTTTTGCCATTTTTCATCTTATACTTAGTCAAAAATCCAACCTTTTCAAGCTTGGGCGGACTTTCCATCTATCTTTCCACTTGCCCACACTTAGCCAAAAATCCAATTTCTCTCCCCTACTAAGCTAGGCGGACTTTGAAGAAAGTTTTCCAAGTGTTTTATACTTAGCCAAAATTTTCAGTTTTTCTCTACCAAGCTAGGGCGGACTTTGAAGAGGTCTTGCCATAGCTGGGCAGACTTCACAACATTTTTGCCACTCCTATCAAGGGCGGACTTTCGAGAAGTCTTTCCATTCCTCTTTTTGGCATCGGCGGACTTTCTTAAGGTTTTGCCATCTATCCATTAACTGCTGGGCGGACTTTCCATTGACCTTGCCATGTGCATCTTGAGCATGGGCGGACTTCCTGAACCTTCTGCCATTTCTCCTTCCATTGCTGGGCAAAGAATTTCATGCTTATCATCTGATTTTACATGCCTTTGATCAGATTTTTGGTTGATTTTCTCAGACTTTTTACTGTTTTTGCATTGCTTTTCATGCTTTTTGTCTGATTTTTTCCAGATTTTTTATCTAAAGGACCTGCTTTTTGATTGATTTTCTGATTTTTCAATGGCCTTTTGCATGCTTTTTATTTGCTTTTTTAGATTTTTGGGTATTTTTGCATGCTTTTCAGTCCAAAGATGGAAACCTTGACTCCTTGATTGATGGGATCTTAGCACTTGCCAAAAATAAAAAGTTTCTAAAAATAGAAAAAGCAAAAAAGCAAATTTCTAAAAATAGTAAATTCCCAAATGGTCTAAAAGTGCCAAAAACGAAAAAAGCAAAATCCCTAAAAAATAGGAAGTGTCGGAATTGGGCGAAAGCACGGGCGATCCTCGTCTGCAGGGTCCTCTGAACACTTCTACGACGTTTGCGTGCAGTTTAAGGCTTGAAATCTCAACTTGGCTCAGGTGATGACTCCGGACTCCGACTTGAAACCCACAAAGCGAAAGAGCTTACGAAAATGCAACCAAAACTAAACCCTAAAAACAAACTAGCGAGGGTCCCCATGTGCAATGGGGCGATGTGTGAAATAGGTCACAACAGGTTCCTCTTCCAATTATGATTTGCCTTCGCCGCTATCAGCCATCCTCTCCGAAGTAGTGCATCGTACGCTTTACTCTCTAATGGGATGACGACAAAATTTAGCAAAAATTGTTGTGTCCCGATCATCACCTTTTGCGCCATTAGCGTTCCCAATGGCTCGATACCATGTTGATCAGCGCCAACGAGTTGGAATGTTGGCGGCCAGAGTGTAGGCTTCCCAAGACTCTTCCATGTGTCTTCGGGTATTACGTTGACTCCCGATCCTCCATCGACGATAGTATTTATCAAGATATTTCCTCTCATCTCCATATGCACGACCATTGGCATCTTCCCGATGTTCGCCGTGAGCAATACTGGCTCGATTGTTTGTTCATCGTACGGTGGCGGTTCTGGTACCAATTCTTGCCTTCGTTCCTCCAATCGCGGTTGCTTGCCATCCACAACGATGTTTGTGATCGCCAGTCCCAACTGCAGCATAGTCTGGAGAAGGTCAGTTACTTTGACCGGTACGATGGTCTGCAGTACCTGTCGTACGATGTTGGTTTCCGCCTCCGACCGCTGAGAGGTTCCTGGCTTCTCCAGAGGTACCTTGTTTTCCTTCGCCATCGCCAGTTCCACTTCGGTTTTTGCTTCCTTCATCCTTTGTTTCTCTATACATGGATCTGGGTAAGTGGCCTTTTTTGCTTGTGCTCTGGTGACCGCCAGTACCTCTTGTTCTTCTGCTTCCAGCATGCGGATACCCTTCTGCTTAGGGCATTTGTTATCTTCATGATCGCCTGGTCCACACCACTTACACAATTTCCCTCTTGAACCTTGACCGTTCTGGCAATCCCTGGCGAAGTGGCCCCATTCGTTGCACTTCCTACATTGGATCATGGGCCTTCTTTTTGCATCGTACTGTATCATGTTTCTCAGGCTTTTGTTGCTCCAGTAACCTCCAGGGGATGCATTGCTATTGTATTGGCGCTTTGGCGGTGTGTTTGGCGGTGTCGACGCTTCTCCCTGCGGGAAGAGTACTTGTGCATTTCTGGCTTTTAAGTTGTATGGGCATTCCTTGACGGAATGTCCCATCACTTGGCAGATATCGCAAAATAAGTTCTTGGGACAGTTCGACTTCGTGTGACCTTCCCCATTATAGTCCGTACACCACAATTCTTTGGCTTCTCTCGTACTCTCCTTGTCAGCTTTCAATTCTTTCATTATTCGCATCATATCTTTCCTGAGTGCTTGTACAGTCTTGGATTCACCATCGCTGTCGTCTGTACTCTCCTCCTCGTCTGTCTTCTTTTTCCCTCGGGAGGATGTTTTTTTTTCACTTGCTATATCCATCACCCGATTATATGCTTCAGTGTACGAGGATGGAGGTACCACTTTCATTTTCCTTCGAAGCGAGGGAAGCAGTCCCTCAATAAACCACCTCTTCTTCAGGCCATCCGCAAGCTGTGACTCTAGTTTCTCCAGCAAATCTTTCAATTTCCGATTGTAGGTCCGCACACTCTCGTGCTTTCCCTGCATAGTATTGTATATCTCAGTGACAATCTCACTATCATCTCATAAGAGTTTGAAGTCCTCTTGAAATGCTTGCTTCAATAATCTCCATGTAGCTTTGTGTGCTTGATCTAATTCAGAGTACCAGTCCATGGCACTATCTCGGAGTGTCGCTGGGAATGCTTTCAGCCATTGGTCCAGATCATCCTGTCTGCTAGCTATCCAGATAGTTTCATATGTCTTACAGTGTCGTACTAGATCTTCTGACCCATTCCCCATAAACTTCGGCAGCTTTTGTCACTCAGGAGTCACCATCTTTCCCCGCTATCCTCCTTGTGTATTGGACCCGATTAGATTGGTTTCCCCGCTACGTTCCGGTGCGTCACTTGCACTCTTGGCCACGTACGAGTCACTCCCACGTCCTGCGTCAGCGTCCTCGACACCTTGAGTCTCCTGGGGTTCCCTTCGATACTCTCTCTGCCTTGGGGTACTAGGCTCAAATCGTCCACTTGTCAGTCATTCGTCGTCGTCCAATACGGACAACTCCCGAAAACGTCTGATGCTACTACTTAATTCATCTTCGTTCTCATAAGGATCATACCTCCCTACGTACGAGGTGTCGAAGGGTCCTTCGTCCCTTCCTTCCACCAAACTTTGATGTGCTCTTTCAATGGATGTATCTATTCTTGTCAGATTCTCACGTGTTCTTTTAATACTCTGGTTTATTTCAATTAGATCCTCATCAAATTCCTTACCAACTTGCTTCAGTCTTCTTCGCCCGTTTTCTCGTTCTTGCAGCCTGAGTGATCCCTGAACCTTTTCCTCCTCAGTCTCTTTCCCGTCAGGTACTCGATTCTTGTCTTTGTTTAGCCGTACGAGCATTTAAAATTTGTTCGGGCAATCATTCCTGACTACCGGATGTACGTCTCCAGCTAGTGTCTCGTTCCTCTTCTTCTCGTTTGGTTCTCTCTTCCTAGCGCTGCAGTATTTGTTGCCTTTGGTGTTCTCGCTCCTCTTCTTCTCGCAAGTCTTGCAGAATAATGAAATGACGGGCCAGCAATTTGGGCATACGGTTTAGGAGGTGATTCACCTCGTCGTTCACTTCCAACCTATCCCAGATAACTTCCTCAGGGATCTACCGTCTGCGGGATTCCCTACGTACGTGATCTCGTAATGATATATTCCACAAATTGATAAAATCTTCAGTCAATAGGTCTTCCCTTTCCTCATTGCTATTCACAGGCTCATCTGCTGGAAGACCCATCACGCTGCCATGACGAGTGATTCCCTAGTCCGCTCAGGCAACGGCACCAAATGTTTACTCACTGGGTAGTGTTCAACGTACTACGGGATTAAACGAGAATAATTCACAAACATAATGCACGTACTAGAATATGAATCACATTTGAATCACAAAACAATCATAAGAGTAATTGCACAGCACAATGGATTGATTGGTTTCATGAAATATCTCAACAATACATAGCAATTGTTCCCCCGACTACAAATGACACGATACATATATAGATGGCCGAGGTTGGCTGAGATATCAACCGTTGACAACTCTTCCTAACTACTTGCCTGACAACTAATCCAACTTTTACATTAAACTATGCATGTATTATTTAAACTATTATTATCTATTCCCATTACGACCGACTACAACACTTATTTAACTAGTACAGTCGATCACAATATAATTATTTATTAACATGGCCGTCTACACCCTCTGTCAGATCTTGAAAAGACGTCTCGAAGAAGAAATTTTTGTTTTAGCCTTCAACCTACAAACAAAGATAATGGATTGGGACACCTGGGCTTGATATAAATTGATTGAAGCTTGAATGCATCAAGTTTGGGCGCCAACTCTTGATTGAGGAGTTAATTTGCCTGATCTGGAGTTCCCAACACTGATTTCCACCAATTCGGGGACATTTAGACATAAGAAGCCTTCAAAATATCTAACTCATGTCAACAGATCTTGCTCTGACTTTTTAGGCATCCCTTTTGAGAATTGAACACTTTTTCATGCTTTTCCATGCTGAAGTGCCTCTGTTGAATCCTCATTTCCGGTCACTCCATTGATCCTAAGTTGTTGCTAATAGATCCATTGCTGAGATGGGACAACTCTATTTAAGTGTGACTGGGAGCTGCAAAGCTCAAAAACTTAATCTGATGTCTTCAATTCAAGGGCGCTTTTTTACCAGACTTAGTCAATTTTCTTGAGTGTTCTTCAATTCTACCATTTTGACCCTCTGAGCTCTGATCTCAGATCACTGCTGACTGATGAGTTTGATGATCTCGCTGAAACGTGGGATGGATAACCAATTCAGTCCTAGAAAGGATGACTGGCTTTGCGAAGCGTGAAAGTTGATTTAGGCACTTCAAAAGCATGGGCGCCCCTTGCTTGCAAGGGCGCTTTTGTCTTTTTGATTTGTTATTTCCATGTTGCAAACCTTCACGAACAGTCCCAATCTAATCTCTGTCATCGGGTGTTTGATCTGTCTGTTGTCTTCGCTGACGGTGTCATGATTGCGATTGATCATAACGAAGAAGATCATCCTGGAGGCCCTTGAGCTTATAGACTGCATTTGATTGCCCCAAAGGTTGGGCACCTTTTCCCAGCAGGCGCGCTTTTCCTTGACACTTAGCCAATTTCTCCATATTCTTTATTCAGCTTCCACCTTTGGTATATTCTACTTGATCTCTGCCTCTGATTACTTGACAAATCCTGTGAACGTGCAGTTGGATTGGTCGTGAAGCTGAGAGAGAGTTGAATAGATGCCTTGTAGAAAGCAATTGTTGAAAACTTCATTAGGTGACTCGAATTCAAGGGCGCCCCTAGCCAACAGGGGCATTTTTTTCTTGATGTGCACCGATTTACCTTCTATTTTGCATGCTCTAACGATCAATAGTTGTTGTTCGATGTGTCTCACACGCTGGTTGATAGATTGAGATTCATTGCACGGCTGAGCTGATGCCAGAGAGATCACCTGAAGACGAGTTCATCCCAAAGTGACATTTGGATCATCTAGTTCAAGGGTGCCCCTGGTTAACAGGGGCACTTTTCCTCATGTTTAACAGCATAGCCTCCTTGATAGCAAGGCGTGCTTTTTCCAAAGTAAGTGAATTTTTCGAATTTTTCAATTTTGAAAATCCCCTCCATGAGATAGCATCTTTTTGAGTGTTTTTGTCATGGTTTCTT